>JABUQX010078472.1:10000-12500 GCA_015478945.1 Trachelipus rathkii
GGTCTACTGGTGATATTCTTTCCTATCTAACAGATTTATTGTTTTCCGCCCCTAGGAAATACGGGGAGACTTGCGTGGTGGCACTTGACATATCCAAAGCATTTGACCGGGTATAGCACGCGTCACTGCTCTCCAAGCTCCCCTCCTTTGGATTTCCTCCTTCTCTTTGCTTACTTATGTCTAGCTTTCTTTCAAATCGCTCAATATTGGTTGTTGTTGATGGGGTGACTTCTTCTTTTTTGTCAATTGTGGTGTTCCTCAGGGTTCTGTCTTATCTCCTACTTTATTCTTGCTTTTCATTAATGATCTTCTCGTATGCACATCTAATTCTATCCAATCATATGCCGATAGGTATCACATTTATTCTTCAACTTATTTCATTTCTGCTCTTCTTTTACTTTTAGAATTGCCTCTCGTGTTAATCTTTCAGATTCTATTCTCGCTGATCTGGATAGAATTTCCGGGTGGGGTCGTCTCAACCTTGTGAAATTTATTTCTTTAAAAACCCAACTTCTTTAAATCTCCCTCTCTAAGACACCTTCTAACTTTCCTATCTCTTTAAACGGTTCTTTCGTCTCTCCTGTTGACAATATAAACATCCTTGGCCTTAACATAAACAAAAAAATGTATTGGAAACCTTACGTCACAACGGTTGCTATGGCGGACTCAAAGAAACTGGGAGTTCTATTTAGACTGAGAGAATTTTTCCTCCCCACAGGTACTACAGTTATACAAGGGTCTCATCCGCCCTTGTATGGAGTACTGCTCTCATATCCCGGCTTTTGGATAGGCTCGAGCCAAAAGCAAAAAGGTTTATAAACTGTCCTGTACTTTCCAGCTTACTTGACCCTCTATTTTTGCTGCGCGATGTTGGTGCTTTATCTCTTTTCTACAGGTACCGTAGGGGCAAGTGCTAGAGAAAACTTTCCACTCGCGTGCCACCACCTTTACGGCCCCCTCGTACCACAAGGGGTGCTGTGTTGGCACATGAGTTTTGTGTTGATATTAGCAACTCCTGACTAGTTCGCTGCGGTGCTTCCTTCTTTCCTGCCACCTCTGCTCTGTGGAATTCTTTTCCATCTTCTGTGTTTCCCTCTCAATTTAATCTCCCTCACTTTAAAGCCCGCGTCTGTGCTCATCTGCGTAATTTGCGTTAGTTGAATTTTTGCTGCGTTCAACACCCCCTCCTTGAATAGTGTTTTACCCGTGAGTGGTGGTGTCAACTGTAAAAAAAAAATTAACAAAACTTAGCAAAAATTTATCATAACCTAACATAGGTATCACATTGACCAACGGATAAATTGCGTACATAGCAAATTTTACTGTGAAAAGCTAATATTATTAGCACCTAAAACTAAGAACATATTGTACAACAAGAAGCCTAAATTTCCTACGAACGTAGAAACTGCATGAAATAGCCAATGTAACGGCTTAACAACAGTAAAGTAATAATATTATCTATCAAAAACGAAACCCTTTCCCACATTGTAATTTATTAGCAAAACTTACAAAAAAACTATTGTAACTAAGCCTAGCTATTAAACTGATCAATGTAATTTAATTTCTAAAAAGGTTTTAACAGTCAGTAAAGCTAATATAGTAACATATAAACTAACCTAAACTAAGAACATAACATACTTATCATACCATACGTGCGAATAAACTGTTACCATTAACAAAGTTCTTGCATGTCTCCAGTAAATAAGCTGACATTCACCAAGCCCATACACAAACCAACTTACTTTCTATCATATCTATAATCACATCATTTTAATTTAAGATTAATATAGTAATATTTAACAAAAACCTAACATAAATTTATCATAACCTAACCTATCTATCATACTCAATCAACGAATAATTATGCAACATAACAAAGTTTTAACATTATTGAAACTAAC
Source organism: Trachelipus rathkii (assembly GCA_015478945.1). NCBI lineage: Eukaryota > Metazoa > Arthropoda > Malacostraca > Isopoda > Trachelipodidae > Trachelipus > Trachelipus rathkii. Next base: position 11,902 of record JABUQX010078472.1, read on the forward strand.
ATAACCTAACCTGAACTAAGAGCATTACGTGCCATAGCGTATCTAACACATCTTACATACGTATAAACTGCATTTATTTACAAAATTCTCTGCTTATTAAATGTAAAGTAGCTACATAATACTATCCATCACCTCTTACCTTATGTTTCTACATATTATGATAGTGTCATTTATTTACATAAACAAATTAAACTTAAGCAAAGGTTCCGTACTCAGTGCTAACTTAATACTTAATGATCATTTCCTTCAAAATGTCTTGTAAATCTTAACAAACTATCCTAAACTTAAGAAACTTACATAACCCAATTGTTACCCGGAAATCTTCTCCTTCACTCAATCTTAATTAGGATACTATATTAAAATTTGCACGAGTCATTATTTAATAATGTTTCCTAAAGGAATTCATTCTTATTCCCTATTGAGAAGTCCAATTTGAAAGTCACCCTCACGAAGGCGGGCGTGAACAGTCCGCATTTGAGGGTCACCCGCCGTAGGTGATGTAAGCGGGGTATTAGCTTTTCGGGCTGAGGCCTTAGTTGCCCGTTTCGTGAGGGTGCCGCAAAATCGGACCGCCAAAAAAAAAAAAAAAAAAACAAAAA
>JABUQX010078472.1:37500-57500 GCA_015478945.1 Trachelipus rathkii
AATAAGATGAATGCAGCCAGATTGAGGTGATGGGGAAACCTGGAGAGGATGGAGGAGGAAGAGTTCACCAAGAGAGAGAGAGAGAGAGATGGAAGTGGAGATCTGAGGAAAAAAACAGGAGAAAGGTCTGAAGAGATGGGAGAGTTCGGTGGAGGACTCATTGAGAAGACATGGAATGCCGAGAGAGAAGAGGGGGTCCTAGAGGATAGAGGAAGTTGAAGAAGAGAGCTGGCACCACTGACAGGGTCTTGATACTTGGGAGTATATATGTATATATATAATATTTATAAATATATATGTTAGAGTTATATATATATATATATATTATAGTTATATATTACAGAGCAGCATATATATATATATAGTTGTTATTATATAGTATATATATATATATATATATATATATTATTATTATCTATATATATATATATATATATATATATATATATATATATATATATATATATCATTCAGTGGGAAATGTTCAGAGGCTTATCAAATTCCACTGAAGTTTTGAAAAATTGGAAACCAGGGCCAAATAAGATACATGGTGCTTGAAATTGTGAAAATTAAAGGAAGTTGACAAAAATAGATAAAAGAGTGTGCTGCACATTTTACCAGTAGAGTATATGTAAGATTAAACATAGAGAATTATTTGGCTACTTGAACGTTGGTTTATTTTTATAAGATATATAGGACCCTAGGCGTGTGTTTTATTACTTTATTTGCTAATTAAAACTAATTTTACAGTTTGACACATTACAAATTGAATTGCCGGTTGTGAGCTTTAATCGAAGGGAAAATCATAAGTTATTTATCTAATATACAGAGCACTGCAAAGGGAAACCTATTAGATAAATAACATGGTTTTCCCTTTGATCAAAGCTCACAATCGGCAATTCAATTTGTAATGTGTCAAATTGTAAAATTAGTTTTAATTATCAAATAAAGTAATAAACCACACACCAAGGGTCCTATATATCTTATAAGATTAAACATAACAATTAAGTCTGGATCAGAGAGTAATACAGAGAAAAGACGATATTGTATTATAGATGAGTGGCAGAATCTCTTCTAAAAATAGAGATATATGACTGGAGTATTCAGAAGAGCCGTGTCCACTGTAATAACAAAGATATAAGGATAACAATGCAACAGTTTGAAGGATAGAAATTTTGGAGAGAAAGTGGGAATTTGGAAAGTCCTAATAGCCTCAGACTACACTTTATCAAGGAGTCCATTTGTGTGGATTCACCCCATATATTAAATGTATTCGCTATACAGGGATGAGCATCGTCTCTATACAGAGCTAGCAACTGGGGTGGTGAGAGGTTCCTAGGGTGCATCAGAGCATCCAACTTATTTGTAGCTTGTTAGAAAGAAGATAATGTGTCCCTTGTAGGAAGGGTCACGATAAAACAGAATACCATGAATTTTATTTAGAAAATTAGGAGGTTAGAGTTGCGTATTTTTAAAGAAGGAATTATAGTTGTGTGAAAGATTATGTCAAGTTTATAGATGAAGAAGCTAAGTTACTGATCAAGGTTTTAAAAACAAACGTTTTCTTTAACAGAACTAGCTGAACTTGAAAGATCAGAGATCAGTAATTCCAAGGCCACCACCATACCATCGCCTATTTACTGTTGCTTGGTCAGGCTTTTATTTAAAAAGAGTAATGATGAATGGAGTATCGACTTAAGAATGGATAAAAGACAAAGCAACAACAGATTGATCATTAATTCAAAATAGAAAAGGCGTTGTGGATAGAACAGAATTATGTGTAACACCACTATTGATAGGTTTAAAGGATAAGTTGGTGTTATCTAAAACAATTCCCATATATCGAATGGGGCGGAATTCAAGAGAAAATTATAGAGGGAAGAATAGATATCGAAAGAGGAAAATTAAAAAATTAAAGCTTTGCACTAGACTCTATCTAAAGCTTTCGATATTTCAAGAACCGCACCAAATGATTTAAAGAAATGCGGAAAAGCGGAGAATGAAGAGTCAGAGAGAAGATGAAGATTACCACTAGAGAGTTCCTTACAGAAACCATACTTGCAATCAGATATAAGATTAGAGGATCTAAAAGATTTCTAAATCTTCCTGTTGAGATAATAGCTGAATTTTGAAGCCGCGTCAGTTTCCTCATCCTCTTAGAAACCTGCTTTGAAAGGGAAGTAATGTGATCCTTAAAATTAAGATCACGAGAAAAAGAAACAATCAGAATATTAAAGACAGACGAAGGCTCGAGTTGCTGTGTGTTTTCGAAAAATGATGTTGTAGTTGAATGGAAGACTATGACGACTAATAAGACAGATTTACTGAATTTTTGAGACATTTAAAACAACTCGGTTCTCAGTGTCCCAATAAGAATTTCGGAAGGATCAGAGGCTAGTTGCTAGTGCTTAAGAAACTTGCTGTTGGATGGAACATCTTTAAAAATAAAATGAGTGATGAAGTGTGAATTTATCGGCATGGGAAGATGGTGAATAGGTAAAGAAATATAGAAAGGAGGTCATTAATTAAAAAAAAATGAGTTGGGTATAGGACAGAAACATGAGTAACACAACTATTTAAGGATAAACGGTGACCGTCTTCAATAGCTGCTACAGAATGGAGGAAATTAAATCAGGGAGAAGATTAAAAGAAGCATACAAACAGAAGGAGGGAAGCTTAAGAATCAATGTTTCGTACCAATCTCTATCAAAGGCTTGCGACATGTTTAACACATCTGCAAAATATTCACCGAAATGCAGAAGGACTGAGGACCAGTAAACATGTGAAAGCCATACTGGCAATCAGAGATAAGATTTGAAGAACTGAGATGTTTCAAAATCTTTCTGCTAAAGGATAAATTTAAAAGCTTTAGAAAGAACGGAGGTTAAAGCGATAGGACTAAAGTCTAAAGGTTGAGAAAGGCTCCTATTTTTTGAGCACAGTATGATTGAGCTTACGTTTCCAACGGAAAGAGAAGGTCAATTGGCAGAGACGATATGATTTACCAAATCATGATGCAAGGTCGGAAGCATAAGTTTTAAAAACCACTAACAGGTGGAATACCATTAGGACCAGACACCTTCTTAGTTTTAAGCTCAGATGGAGAAAAAATAACATCTATATATATATACCAAAGGCTTGAGCGAAAGATTCAGATTTAGAGCTATATATATATATATATATATATATATATATATATGTATATATATATATATATATATATATATATATATATATATATATAGGGATATATATATATATATATATATATATATATATATATATATATATAGAGAGAGAGAGAGAGAGAGAGAGAGAGAGAGAGAGGATGAAGCAAAGTTAGAATTGACATTCTTCGAAAATGTCTGAAAGAGTCAGAGGAGGATTATTAGCAATTTTCTATGTAGAAAAGAAATTTTATTGTTGCATGATTCCAGGATAAATATAATCTGCGAGAGTTTGGAGTTTGAAGAGGACGATAATTTTGAAGGAAGCGAATATCACGAACATAAGCAGAAATAACCAAAGTTTGTTAGGTTTAGTTCACTAAGGGAAACGGAGTATACGTATATAGTATATATATATATATATATATATATATATATATATATATATATATATATATATATATATATATATATATATATATATATTATATAGAGCATATAAAGATATATATATATATATTATATATATATATATATTGTTATTATTGTTATAGGTTTGTATTATTGTTATTATTGGCTTAATTGTTGATGTTGTTACATATATATATAAGGTTATGCTGAGCAAGAGCATATATAAGCATATTACATATGTTGAGTTACATATTATGCTGGCTGGTTATTACTATTGCTGCTACATATATATACTACAAGGTTATTGTTGGTTATTATATATATACAGCATACAGCTGTACAGTATATATGCTATTATTATATTATTATTATTATGCAGGCACTTGATAAAATAAAAAGATATACAAAGAAGAAGAACCAAAGTTAGGATCTGCAGGTTGTATGCATACCTATATATTACCCATATTATACTGTAGTTATACATATTTTTTTATATTATACATACATATATACATACATTATCACATATTATTATATTATTATATTATTATATATATATATATATTATTATATATTATTATTATTACATATATTATTATTATATTATTATTATATATATACATATTACATATATATTATATAGGCATATATGTTATTATATATATATTATATACATATATTATTATATATTAGTTATTATTATTATAGTTATATATTAGCAGTTATATATACATATATATATTACTACATATATTATTGTTATTATATATATTATTGTTGTATTATTATTACATATATATTATTATTGGTTATATACATATACATATATTACATATATATTATTATTGTTATATTAAGTTGCTATGTTATTACTATTATACATTATTGGGCATATGCTGTTATTGCATATATTGCTAGTTAAGTTGAGTTGGTTATGAATACAAGATGATATATTATTATATTAAGGTTGGTTGTTATTATATATATAAATATTATATATATATTATATATATATATATATTATATATACATATATTACATATTATATTATTACATATTATAATATATATATATATATATATATATATATATTAGTATATATATATATATATTATATATATAATATATTATATATATATATATATTATTGGCTATTCAGTAGCATCGTTATTATTAATATAGTTATTGTTGTTATTAGTTATTACATGTATTGGTTATGCATGGCTGGCAGCTACATATTATTAGTTATTACATTTATTATTAGCATATATATTATTACATATATTATTGGCATACTTGTTAATAGTTACATATACAGGCTATTATTATATAATTTTGTATTAAATTTTGCTAAGTAAATATACATAAAGTATACATAAATCGGACAAAGTTACTTAACGTCCACACGGAACGGGAGGTCGAATAAAAATTTTTTTTCGCACGTAGAGCCTCTGTGATTCATAAATAGATGTTCTAATGGTGAAATGGGGTTAGGTAAGTTAAGTTAGTTAAAGGTTAGGTTAAGTTAGGTTAGGTTAGGTTAGGTTAGGTTAGGGTACGTTACGTTAGGTTATGTTAGGCTAGGTTACGTTAGTTTAGGTTAGGTTACATTACGTTAGGTGTTACCTCTACATTCCTTGGTGATTAACTATTGCTTTTACTAATTTTAATAATTAATAATTAATAATTAATAATTAATAATTAATAATTAATAATTAATAATTAATAATTAATAATTAATAATTAATAATTAATAAATAATAATTAATAATTAATAATTAATAATTAATAATTAATAATTAATAATTAATAATTAATTTTTTACATTGCAAATACGCACATCACTTTGACATATTAAAAATATCCCTTCAACAGTTAGGGATAGCATTACCATACACTATCTCTTGAAAATAGACACTGACGTTTAACACACCTTCTTTTCAATATATTTAATTTAATTTCAATGAACCCGCAAAAAAAGTAGTTCAACAGAACCAACAAAAAAGAAATTTAATTACTTTGAAAACTTCTTCGTTCACCCTAAAAATCATTATTTTTATTTTAACTTTCGTTTGAATAGTACATTTACTAATTTACACTATTAACGTACCGTATAAGTAATCTTTACCTATATATATATATGTAGAGTATATATATGTTATATATATATATATATATATATATATATATATATTATTAGTATATATATATATAGTTATATATATATATATATATATATATATATATATATATATAATGTTTAAAGTGTCAGTACATTCTCATTAATATATACACTCTCTTAATAGAATTTTTAGAAAGTGTAGTCTTAATTTCCTCTTTCCAGATATTGGATTGCGATAAGCGATTCCCCAATGCATCTTTCTAATGAAACATTGGAACACATTTTTGATTTTAGATTTTTTGCCATTTAAAATGAAAATAGGTTTGTAGTTATTTTGCTCATTCGTAGAAACGTATCGAATGTGCGAAGATTATAATGATGTTTCGCATATTTCATTAACATTATTTCCTTTTGGTTATATTTTTTTGAAATTGAGTGTGCAGTATATACAGTATATTAGGGTGGGTCGAAATTTTATATTCAAATTTCACACTAATGTCTGAAGTATGATGATGATATAACACATTGTGTGAATTATTTCAGTTGTGCGACCACCCCCTCGGTTCCCCTGGCACACGATCATCCCCTTTTACCGATTTTCTTACATTTATAGGAAAAGAAAAATCATCATTAGTACCTACTTTTATTTAACCTAAGTATGTATATAACTATATATTATATACTTTTATAATATTATATATATATATATATATATATATATATATATATATATAGCAAGATATGAATATATATATATATATATATGAGTATATATATATATATATATATATATATATATATATATGATAAATAAGTAATTTAAAAAAAACATGTAACTAAAAAAACATAACAGCTACAGGAAAATAAGTATGATTTTATTAATCAGGAGACATTTACCCATGAAATAAAAAAAAAATAAAAATAACTTTTAAAAATTTAAAATTGTTAAAAATGTTGGAAAAACTGATGATAATTACAGTTTTTTGAGAATACGAAGGAGCTCGAGTAATTCCGAGGGAGCGCAAAGGTGCCAAATGATGATTTTTTCTTTTTTAACTTTCAAAAATCTATTTTTCTGGGTAAACAAATAAAAATTGGACAGAGTCGGGGTTTCTCGGCTCACCGGGGACGAGAGACGGGGACCCAGCTCCGTCTCATCCGGAAATAAAAACATTTTCTTCAGAGCAAATAAAACAAAACACTATTTGGTAACTCTTGCTCTCGTATTACTGCAGAATGGAAGGTTGATGACAGCATATATTCTGCCAGACCTAAGATTATACTAATATTTATGATTAATAATAATATTAGAATAAAATAATTTTTTTTTTAAGTTTCATCGATGAAATTGCTTTTTGCTGAAATCAAAAAATGTTATTTATTTTCCTGTAGCTGTTAGTTTTAAAGTTACATTTACGTGGGCTTTCGGATGCTGGTCATATATATAGTTAGCAAGATTATTATTATGTTAAGTTATATATATATATATATAAGCATAAGGTTGCTGTTATTATATAGCATAGTTGATATAAAGATAGCAGCAAAGTATATATATAAAGAAGAAAGATATATATTATTATTATATATATATATATTATATGTTATACATATATATATATATATATTATATATATGATATAGTAGTCCCTTTAAAATAAGTTGCTTGAAGCATGTTTTTGATTCTTCCTTAATTTCTTAACTTTTTAATAAAATATAAATAACAACAGTCTCCCCTTAATAGATTCTCTTTTTCAAAATTTCAATGAGTTGTAGAAATTTTCGCTTGTGTTAACCGCCTTGCAAACTTATTCTTTTGAAAATCTTTGCAAATTGAGAGAGTCGATTCTGCTTGTTGCGGACTTATCCTGAAGTTTTACCTCACCTGCCTGAACGTTTGGTTTTCTTGTAATTCGATTTCTGTCTTCTTGGTAGCAAGCAAGTGAGTAGTGAGTCCGAGTGATATAATGAGAAGAGAGAGGGAGAGAAGATGTGGAGAGAAGTGCTCAGCAGGTGGGAAGCCTTTTATGCAATTGTGTTCTACTTATGTCAAAATTTTGCTTACGCAGATCTTGGCATAAGTATGAACATAAATGTTAATTTTTACGAATAGTTATAACTGAGGGTGCTATATTACTTCCCCATGCTAAATACGGAGTGGTAAAGTATATAAATACATAATATAAAAGAATAATAATCATTCAAATGCATGAATATTTTGGAGTATTCGAAAATGCGGACAAACATTTAAAACATGTCAATTACTAAAAATAGTACAAAAAAATATATAATGACAATGACATTCAAACATAAGCATATCTGATTATGTCCGAAGACATAAGCACACATATAAACATTGGAATGTAAGAGATTACAAAATATAAAATGGTATATAAACAAAATTCAAAATATTATATAATGAAACTTACATTCAAATTTAAGCATATTTTTATTTTATCCGTTAGATATAAGCAAATATACAAACATTTGAATGCAAGAAAATACAAATATTATATAAAATATTAGAGATGTTGCACACAATTTGTTAGGAAAATGTCACTTGACGATGAATCGTGGAATTTTGACATTGGTGAGAAGATTACGTCCATACGTGAATAACTTGATCCATATAGGCCAAAATTGCGCGTCTTCATTTCGAAGAGAGGCTCTGACACTTGGATGAGACAAACTTATGGAAATCTTGAAAAAGAACTTGTTGCGAATCTGGTTTGGTATATAATTTAATGTTCTGCAGCCACCACATGGGCGTCACTCACCTGGAGTAATTTTGAAACGAGATGAAGTGGTGACGACGAGGGGGATTGAGAAAGTTGAAGGATACCAGTTCAGTTTTTGCAATTAAATTCTTCATTTGGAAAAAAATGGGAGATGGTACTGAAATATTTAGAATTTGAAAAGTAGCCTGAAGATTCGCAGTGGAATTCAAAATTAGTTTCAGACCATAATCCAAAATTAATTGTGAATGATAAAAAAAAGTCCTTATTGATAATGTTCGTTTGCAGTTCGTTTGAGTCATCTTCTTGGAGTGTTCTGATTTGGATTTTTAGTATTATTGTTGTTTTTTTTTCTTTTTCTCTTGGTTGTTTTCTTTTGGAGACGAACTTTTCTTGGTGATGATGAAGAAGTTAGGAAGATAGAGTGTAGGTATCCAATTCTTCGTTGTTTGGCATCGCAATAAGTAGTTACTGGTGAAATGTTGATAGGTTATCAGAAGGCGCCGGGTGTTTTACTTCCGGGAAACTCAATATATAGGACCTTTTTAAAATAAGTTCTTTAAGATGTTTTTGATTCTTCTTGGTTCTTGATGTAGGCCTCTATATAAGTTCTGGTGATGATTTAAAAGTCATAAAACACAAATGATGATTTTTTCAATAAAATATAAATAACAGCAGTTTCCCCTTTATTAAGATTCTCACCTTTTTTTCGTAAGTTCAATGATTAGTCACGACTCTTTCCTGTGTTAACCACCTTGCCAATTTATTCTTTTGAAAATTTTGTAAATTGAGGAGTGTCGATTCTGCTTGTTGCGGACTTATCCTAAAGTTTTACCTCACTTGCCTGAAAGTTTGGGTTTCTTGTAATTCGAATTTCTGTCTTCTTGGGAGCAAACAAGTGAGTAGTGAGTCCGAGTGATAATGAGAAGAGAGCGGGAGAGAACATGGGAGAGAGTATAGAGAGAAGAGAGTGGGAGAGAAGATGGGAGAGAAGTGCTCATAAGGGCAAGGGGGAAGCTTTTTCTGCAATTTTGTTCTACTTAGGTCAAAAGTTTGCTTACGCAAATCTTGACATAAGTATGAACATAAATGTTAATTTTTACGAATAGTTATAATTGAGGGTGATATATATATATATATATATATATATATAGTATGAGATATATACAGTTAAAGATACATAAAGAAAGAAAGAGCATACATATTGATAGCCACATACATATATTATTATTGGTTATTGTTGGTTATTATTATATTATTGTTTATTATTACAACAAAGAAAGAGTATGTAAGGCTATTATTATACATTGCTGCATATATTATATTGCTGCTGCTGGCTGGTTACATACATATTACATAAACATGACATATATACAAAGCAGAAGAAGATAAACATACAGAGCATGCTATGTTATGGCTGGCTGGTTGGCATACATATATTATATTGTTATATACAAAGGTTGGCTATTGTTGTATATATATATATATATATATTATATTATTACATATACGATAATCTGAAAGTTGGTTGGATATATATATATTTCTATATATGCCATATTATTATATATATTATTATACATATATAATAGAGCATATATATATAAGGGTATATATATATATATGTTATATATATATATATATGTTATATAGTTAATATATATATATATATATATATATATATATATTAAATAATGGACTATTGTGGAAGGTAAAGAAAATTGCCTCCTCTGGGGTCGAACCAACGTATGTTGCGACTGACCGACATACTCGGACGCTCCACCGACTGAGCCATCCTCTAACTCCAAAAAAGTTCGATTCAAGAACAGCTTTCAAACGACCGAGCCCCTTTCAATTCAAGGCTATATCAACAGGTTTTCACCCTGTCCTTCCACGTTCGGTAAGATTTGTAGAATATCGTACACGCAGCTGGGGCTTGTATAGAATGTGAAGAACCAGACGAGTAGTAATAGTGGCCTTCCTTTTCTAATGAACCAGTTGCGACTGAGACCATAAATTAGACATTTGCGCCGATTTATTATTAAAGTTAGGATTGGCAACAGTTAAACGAGGTACTTCAAGGCTAAGTATCAACAGGGTCAAAACTCCGTTTATATAGCCTTTGAAAGGAGGCTCTGGTCGTTCTGAAAGCTGTTCTTGAATCTAACTTTTTGGGTTAGAGGATGGCTCAGTCGGTGAGCGTCCGAGTGTGTCTCTCTCACAGCCGCAACAAGCGTTGGTTCGACCCCAGAGGAGGCAATTTTCTTTACTTTCCCATAATAAACCCTGATTTATTATGCAAATTTAAGCTGCGGTCTATTGCATATTTGCATCTCTCTCTCTCTCTCTCTCTCTCTCTCTCTCTCTCTCTCTCTCTCTCTCTCTCTCTCTCTCTCTCTCTCTCTCTCTCTCTCTCTCTCTCTCTCTCTCTCTCTCTCTCATATATATAAGGTTAAAAGATATAAGATTGCACACTATAAGCATATATATATATATATATATATGGTATAGTTATACAGCATATATATATATATATATACATAGTTATAAACATATATACAAATATATATATTATTGGTTAAGGTACATATATATGTTATATATATTATGTTATTATATATATATATATATATAATATATATTATATATATATATACATATATATATTATTGTTGGTTATTGTTATTACATGTTACATATATATATATAGAGCAGCAGATATTATATATATATATATATATTATTATATATATATTAATATTATTATATATATAATATTATATATATATATATTACATATATATATAGCATATATATTGGTTACATATATATATATTATATTGTTATTAAGGTTACATATACAGTAATAATAACATTTCACTCTAAATTAGGAACCTCTTTTCTTGATTCAATTAAATTTAAGATATATTCGTGCCTGTTTTCGTATCCGAATCTATGTAGAGAAGATTGTTTAGCAATATTTACTTCACGCTCACTCCTTGGTTGTGGCATGGAAACTTTATTGCTTGAACAAGCTCATTCGCAATATTATAAATCTCCTCGATAGGCAAGTCCTTGATAAATTGTGGTTAGGTGTTAATTTCTTTCTCCCATTCGATCATGTTTGAGTAGTTCTCAGCATTAAAGTTTAATCCTTTTGGAAGCTGATAAGCTCTTTTCATTGGTATTCTGACCTCTTACTTGAATGATGCGACTCACAGCTAACTCCTTGATCGACTTTCGTTCGTCTCTTATCCTCCATAGTAATATATTTTCAGGGAGAGCAAAATAGGAATTATGTTCAGTTGTACGTTTCAGAATCACTGCATATTTTTTATCTGTTCCCTTAAGAAGATTCATCAAATACCAAAAAATATGGGCTCCATCAGTTGCCCTTAGATGACTCTTTATCTAAAACCAGCCTGGAGCATAAGTTAGCATTATAATATTTATTAGGTCTTCAAGAGTTTTACGTGGAGTCTGTGTAGTTTCATATAGGCTTAAGATTCGATTAGATGTTGTTAGCCCTCTGGAATGAAGAAGTGCACCAGGAAATTTTCTGGCTAATGATGATGACATATGTCCATGTTTCATACAAATACAAATTTCATAGAATTTTTTTTCGTCTGTACTGAGTTGCATAACATTACCTTCTTGGAAATGTGTAATTTTGGATTGTACCGGACGAAAGTAAACTATCTCATATTTAGTTAAATCTTTTTGAATTTCTTGCAAAAAAAGGGCCTTGAAGAGTATGTGGTCCTGATGATTTTCCATCTATTGTCTGAAAAACATGCCTGAATGGGAGCTTATTAGCATGGAGAAGGCAAATTAGACACTGCATAGGTTTTTCAAGATGTGTTTCAATCAATCTGAACACTCCACCCTCTGAACCATTGTTAATTGGTGCACCATCCCACAGGAGAGTTTTGAGAGAATCTATATCATCAGATTATATTAGAAAAGTTCTAATTTCCTCAGAAATACAGCGTGCTGTTCCATTATCTAGACTAACATGAGTCAGGTATATATCAATGACTCTTTCACAATGATATAGTGCTCTTCGTGTTACATTCCTTCTTTAGTTTTTGTATTGCCTTTTCTACCATCAAATCCCAAACATTCAGTTTGTATGTTTTCAGCTTTCATTGTGATGACGATCGTTTTCCCAAATCATTTTTTCTTTCACTCAACCTTCTTTTTATCTAACATGTTGGATTCATTTAACATTGCCAAGTCTCTCAATGCCGCGTTAAAAAGAGTTGCAGCTGCCCTTGAACTTATGCGATATTTGTCAGCCGTTATTGCCAAATTTTTGCATGTGAACCTATTCTGCACAATATCTCTTTGTTCAATTTCTCGAAGACAATCATCATCATTATTATTATCTTCTATTTTCAAACTCTCCTCTTTAGTAACTTCCACGACTTTTATTCTGGTTGAGGGAAAACTTATATATATATTGATGACTCTTCCCCTACGACTACCAACGCTTCTAATAGCGTGACTTGCTAACCTCTCAATCCTAACTTGAGTTTTTGCCTTGGCGCTAGTCATTGCTCTATCAATTGGTACAAGTTTATTTCATCGTTCTTTCTGTTTTACAAATAGATATATATATATATATTAAGTATATATATATATATATAAAGCAGTTGATATATGTTGCTATGTTGTTATATATATATTAAGTTGTATATATATACTATATATATATATAGCATATATATATATATATGTTGCTACTATATACATACAGTTATAGTTAGCAGCAGCAGTTGCTAGGCGTTATTATTATATATATAGTATATATATATATATATATATATATAAGGTATATATATTTATATAGGGTAAGAAGATATAGTTATAGTTATTATGTTATTATACATATATGTTATATATATATATATATATATATATATATATATATTATATATATATATATATATATATATATATTTATATATATATATATATATATATATATATATATATATATATATTGATGACTCTTCCGCTACCCCTACCAACGCTTCTAATAGCGTGACTTGCTAACCTCTCAATCCTAACTTGAGTTTTTGCCTTGGCGCTAGTCATTGCTCTATCAATTGGTACAAGTTTATTTCATCGTTCTTTCTGTTTTACAAAAGATTCCCATTCAATCATTGGAATTTTCTCTTTACACCTACAGTTTTTTCTTGATATTTTCTTTTCATAGCAATTACAAGTACAAATGTCAAACATTGCCTCGAATATCTTCACTTTCCCGTAGAACTCATCATTTCGTCGAGTATTTGGGATTTTATTTATATTTAAAGCTGATAGGACAAACCTTTTAGCATTTGGCCATACACCATTAAATCCTATTTAGGGGGAAAGAGAAGTTTTCCCAAATTCTTATCACATCACTTGCAATGATTTTAAGACAATCTTTGGCGATTTCCGATCCATTAATTGCGATCTGTTTTCTCTCTTAGTAGTAAATAGATAGTGCCTATAAACATCAGCTTTCAAAGGAGTAATCGCAGATGGAAATTCACATGGCTGATCAAACAAATAACTAAAAGTTTTACTTCTTGTAGCTATTTTTTTAAAATTTGCATTTAATAATTTTTAATGCAGAATCTGAAAATAAAGAATATATATATATATATATATATATATATATATATATATATATATATATATATATATATATATTATTGGTTATTACATATTGGAAGAGTTAGCATATATATTATATATATTATTAGAACATCCATATACATATTATATATACAAATAGCTATATATTATTATTGATATTATTGTTATTGTTATTATATATAGTTATATATATATATATATATATATTATTATTATTATATATATATATTATTTAGTTATTATATTATATATATATATACAGATTATTAGTTGGAGAAGAAGATATATATATATTATATTATTGAATATATATATATATACATATTATTATATACATATAAATATTATTATTATTATTACATATACATACATATACATATATTGGTTATAGGTCTCTCCATATATAA
Source organism: Trachelipus rathkii (assembly GCA_015478945.1). Lineage (NCBI taxonomy): Eukaryota > Metazoa > Arthropoda > Malacostraca > Isopoda > Trachelipodidae > Trachelipus > Trachelipus rathkii. Next base: position 51,989 of record JABUQX010078472.1, read on the forward strand.
GGCTGTTATTGGGAGTTGTTATGATATAGTTGATATATACATACATATATTATACATATATATATATAGTTGTTATATATATATATATATATATATAGAGTATATAGTTATATATATATATATATATATATTTACATATATATTATATATATATATATATATACATATTATTATTAAGTTATATATATATATATTATATATATATATATATATATATATATTATATAATATATTATTATTATTATATATAGAGTAAGATATATATATATATATATATATATATATATATATATTATTAGGCAATTTTTTGAGTAAATAAAAAGTACTCTTGAACGCCAATCAGAAGGTGGAAAAGGATGACTTAAATCTTACAGGAAATTTATTTAAAATTAAAAATATAGTGAAGCAAAATTTCTATTTTTAAAAATATGTTCCTTTTATAAAAGATTATAAAATATGAAAAGCCTCTCACTCTATACAGTGCTTTATCATTCAATATTTTAAGATTACCAATGTGCTATTTAATTAATTTCTAGTGACGTAAGAATTATTGCTGCTGTTAAATGTTTTCAGATAACTAATTTTATTTACTATTATTATTATTATTATTATTATTATTATTATTATTATTATTATTATTATTATTATTATTATTATTATTATTATTATTATTATTATTATTATTATTATTATTATGGTGAAACTAAAGAAGTTACCCACATCTCGAAAACTAAGATAGATACAAGAAACCGTAACATAATGGAATTATAATTTGTATGCAAAATGAAAAAGATTTGACTGTTGTATTTCTCAATTTTTCAAAGGTTTAAAGCTACGATAGGTACAAGAAACTAATAACATTTAGAATCAGCGCATGAAATATGTTTGAAAAAGATTTTATTTTTTTTTAACTAAAGAATACCCTTTTACTAAAACCAAAAAGGAAGCGCTGTTGTCTTTGCCTCCTCCTTGGGGGACGACGGGGTTGGACTATTTCTCCCCGAGGGTCCCGAACCCCCGCTCTTGGTATTTGGGCGTCGCGTGGGTTCCTCCGCCCCTCCTCTCCCCTACGGGGTGCGGAAAACGTCCCCCCTCTGTCCCACCGTCGGCTCGAGCCCCCTAAAAATATTTATACGCAGATTCCATATATGTTTTTTAGTTTTCCTACCTATCGTAGTTTTGGAGATTTAAAAAAATCCATTTCCATACTGATTTCATACGGCTGATTCCATATATGTTATCAGTTTTCTTGTACCCATCTTGGTTTTCGAGATATCATGCGGTAACTTCGTTAGTTCTTGGCCATTATTATTATTATTATTATTATTATTATTATTATTATTATTATTATTATTATTATTATTATTATTATTATTATTACTAGCTTTATTAGGCTTATTATTCTTATTAATATTTATTATTATTATTATTATTATTTTTATTATTATTATTATTATTATTATTATTATTATTATTGTACTAAATATTTGTAATAAATTCATATATTTGAAAGAATTTTCTTTTCTTAAAATCAGTGAAGTAATATAATTTATAAATCAAATTAGAACGCAAAAGCAAAATAACAGCCTCAATAATCATTCTCAGCTTAACTCAACAAAATGTACTGCAAATTTATGGGAAATTTAAAGAAGTACCAGATTTTGATTGACTTCTCATCAAGGAAATAACATAAACAAATTAGTATATATATATATATATATATATATATATATATATATATGCTATTATGAGTTATAAAGAGAAGGAAGGGCTGGTTATTATACATTGGTTACTATATATATGTTACATAGCAGTTATACATATACATATGTAACAGGTATATTATGCATATATATATTATTATGCAGTTGATATATATATAAGGTTATATATATAAGGTACATATATATTACATATATATTTTACTGTTGTTGTTGGTTATGCTGTTGCTATATATATATATATATATATATATATATAGCAATATAGTATAGTAATAGCTGTTATATAGTAACAGCATATATATATATATATATATATATATATATATATATATTATATAATATAATAATATATATTATATAATGATTATATAATATATAAAATTATATTCAATTATACATAATACTAAATGCATATAATATATTGTACACAAGACACTTGAGTTTCAAATATATCACAACTACCATAAACACATGTTACTGTTTCAGTTATTAAATTATCACTAAACAACACACGGTGACGTATATATTGATATTGTCTGTCTGTTTTATTCATTAATTAAACATTATCATAACAAATATGGGTTATAAAAAAACTTCAAATATTACAACTTGAAGACCTATTGAAGTTATCAATTTCATTAAGCTGTAGTTCGGATTTGTACTCAAAATATATTTGTGTGATCATTGTGAAACTATGACTTTGAGTGTCTGTGTTTGGAACATTATATACGGTGCAATATTGAATCCATTAATAAGTTGTATATTTTTTCTGTTCGAATTTAAAAGCACAAATTTTTAAAAATATCTATATCTCCATTAAATGGGGGAGGGGGTCGTGTGTAGGGTAGAGTGATTTGCACAACTGCAGATATTTCACACAGTGTTAATATTGATAGACATGCTGAAGCTTCCCACATAGTGTGAAATTTAGAAATTGACAAAGTATGTTTTGAGCCTCCTTATATAATATATATTATACATATATAAATATCTCAAATATAAGTCTATATATATACTACGGTCATCGAAGAAATCTAATAATATATATAATATATATATACTAATATATATATATATATAATATATATGAAAATATCAGTATATATATATATATTCACATTTCCATATGAAATATTATAAATCTTATGCTATGAAGATTTGTAATGAGTATTAATTTTTTTTTTTATTGTTATTTCATAATAGTCAGAAGTGATGATATTAATTTTTCAAGGTAACATTTTGTGTCCTATATTTTATACGAACATAATGCACACCTGGTCGCAGAATTTTATGAAGAGTCTTAGTAATCTGGATGAATACTTATCAAGTGCTCTTTGATTATTTGAAACCTGATTGTTGCTGCATTCCAAGCAATTTAGGAAGACTATGAGTGAAGTAATATGACGAGCCTTCTCTATTTAGTTATTTTTCTAAAGCTTTTATACTAGAGTGTTACCGATATCTGGACATTTTTTCCAGTTCTTGTCCGGTCCGAAATATTTGAAAAATTCTGGTCGGAACTGGGAACAAAATAATTATATGCGCATATTTTATTATTCTTTTATAAATAGGAGTCTTTATATTATTACCCGGCTATAGGGTATAATAAATATATATTTTACTCATGCATAACTAGCTAACTATTACGTAATTATATTACTCTAAGTTAATTTATATATCATTATATATCGAGTGAATCATAGTATAATACATCTCACTAGCTCTATCATATATATAATTATATATATATAATCTCCTTCACAAAATTATCTTTTATGCACATGTCTATATTATAATATATATTAACCCCAACTTAGTTTTTAAAAAAATAGTTATTATTTGTTTTTTTCTTTTTATATAAATTAACAATATACGCTCTATGCTTCTGTTATAATAATTCTCACCTAGTCGAACTTATAATTCATATATATAAGTATTCAATGTAACGAAATAAAAGATAAGTTTATATTTGACGCATTGAGGAAGGGTCCACTATTGGCTCAGGCTATGGATAGAACATTTTCAACTCACCTTATAATAATGGACATAAAATTAATATGAATTATTTACTGGCGATTTATTGGATACCTAATATATAAGCAACAAACGAGATTTCTTCTGCTTCAAAAGTTTTACGTTTTCGAGGTGTTTTTCTGTTGTCCTGTTATCATAAAGTCTTCTTGTCAGAAATTTTCAATATATAGGTATATACCCATGTTAAAAGAGGTATAAAAGGAAGATAATTAGCTACATAATTTTTTTTGAAATATTTCAACTTAATTATAGATTTTATAAGTGTCCAGTGACCATAGCAAAATACAAGAAGTATATTTTCTTCTTTGTATATTTTTGCTCAAGCTCAAATCTAAAAACTTTTATTTTTAATTTCACTTTTTGTTTTTTAAACACACTAAATAAAGAATAATTGCTGGCTCTTTTAGTGCGAACTTGATGAAATTTAATAGGCATATCGTTCGATCGGCGTTACATCACATATTAACTTAGATAATTTTCTTTTGTATATTTTCTTTGCTCACGTCTATGAATTGTGGCTGTGGACAGTAATATTCGCAATAGTATATTTGTTTCTGTGAGTTCTTTGTGAGAAATGTTATGGATGATAATGCTCAAAAGAATTAATACTAAGTAATAGACAAGTGAAGTCTCTCGCACCAAATACAAAGAATACTGAAATGTGAATGTTTATCCGGCCTTAACCACGGAGAGACATACACACTATATGTACCTAATATAATTGTAAATTTTTCAAATCGTAATAAATGACATTAGAAAAAGACGCAACTCGAACATGTTATTTTTTTTCACTCGTTTTATAATTGATATATGTAAAATATGTTAAACATTACTAAACGGGCTCATAACTGTGTAAGGATAAACACATTTTGAGCCATTGAAAGAGTGTTAGGAACCCTGATGAAAAAATTACTTTTCCAAATGATACGCATTAACTTCAAATTCCAATGAAATTAGAAAGCTTTTTATAATAAACTCGTAAATTACGGTAACGGTTAACGGATCTAGGGGAAAAATTTTTAACTCAACGTTAATTCACAATGTAACTCGTTAATAGTCCCTTACTTCTTTCTTTTCGAAATTTACGAAAGCGTTAAAAGTTAACAAAAAAATTAAAATAATTAACGCCTTTAACCTTCTTACCCTAAGTACGGGTCATGGTGCACAAGCGGACACTGACGCGAACGCAGAGAGAATGTAAAGCCGTATACATGACGTATAAGATCAGAAAAGATGAGCGCCAGCCTACGAGCCACTCTCTGCTTTTTCATAAGTGTGAGAAGCTAGTACTGCATTCAGAAATATCTCACAACCATAGACTACACCCGGTGAGCAAGCAGGCACCTTGGTAGCGGTAATGCATCTTGTTAATGTGGGCTCCATTCCTTAGCTCCATTGCGCCAACCACTACCCTCTAAAACCCGCATTCACTCCTATTATGCAACTTTCTTCTTGCCCATGCAAAACTAATATCTCTCTACTCTGGCCATTTCCTTTACTGACTTATCCACTTTTTCTTCAGTCTGCCCAGCTGTCGATTCACACAGGACACTCACTCCACATTATACTCTCCTATCCTCTACCAACAGTACAATTATCATCCTTCCTATCACATGGACCCACACACAGCATCTCACGTATATTTTCATTTTATTCTTCTGCATTTACACTTTTTTTTCTATAACAAATCTCAAACAACACTCTCTTCTAATTCCTGCAATGACATTCCTTTACTGACTCAATGCACTTTTTCT
>JABUQX010078472.1:62500-76343 GCA_015478945.1 Trachelipus rathkii
AATGGTTGACTGATTTTTCAGTGGCAAGTATTCCAGTTTCTTGAGGCCATTTGAGCAACCATCACAAAACAAGCATTACGTGCACTAATTAGGGGTAAAAAACATCGCCATGATTCCCCTTCCCTTTTAGCAATAATCTATTTTTAAATAAGGCAATTAAATGCAAAAGCTTCAGTGGAATAATTACACTCGTTGAAGAGATTAAGAAATCAGTAGAAAAGAGAACTATCTAAAGTTTCTAAATGTGTTAATCTTGTGGTGTAGCTTCACTTTCTTAGATTTCTGGCGGATTCAGCTAATTTTTAAACATGAATCTTTAAAAAATAATGGTCGTTGCGTGCATGGAGGAAATGCATGAAAAATTTAGGCTCCTGAACTTCTTGGCTGACGATGATTTCACAGTAGTGGGGGAAAGTGAGGCTGAAAGGTTCGATTTTTACTCTTTAATGGATTGTTTTAAAGAAAATTGTGGCATAAAATCGTCATACAGAAAGAAAGTGAGAGTGAAAAAGAAGTCCCATTCTTCTGACGATGGAATTATTGTACATAAAAGTAAAGGCTCTTCATACGGAATTACATCAAGAAATAAACAAATATTTAAGTTTGCCTATTTGACCAGTGATGACAATGATATTCCCTTCAACTTCAATTGCATTGTATTTAAGTTTTATGAATTTGAAAAAACAAGCAATAAAATACCTTTCAGCTCACCGTCATCAGTCGAAAGTGAAAGAATATTTAGAACTGAGGAAATATTTTATGAGAGCCACAAGAATAGGTTTAATCCCCTGAAAATGAGAACTCGCTAATGTTCTGTACTTTAACCTTAGAGTTATTCAAATAAAGTTTAGTTAAATATCTTTAAACTAGAAACTTTTCATTTTTATTTATTATTTTTAATAATGTATTTTTCGTTACTGTAGCAATAGTTATTTACTTGATTTTATTTTATTCTTTTAATTATATAACAATGGTAAACATGAAATTTTATTGGACGGGGTTTCGCAATTGAATTATGATGTGCTGATTCCATAAATGTAATCGTTTTTTTTGCATATCACATCGCATTTGTGAGATATTGTGTGAAAATCCAGAAATGTAAAATTTTTATGAATTGTTTCTTTTTGAACCTTTAATCAAATTATTGGGAAATAAATATTATATATATATATATATATATATATATATATAATATAAATATATATATATATATATTATATATGATATATATAATATATTATGTATATATATTAATATATATATATATATTAATATAATATATTGGATATAAAGGGAGTTGAAACAGAATCAAACAATGAATGATAATACATGTCTTTGATGATATTGTTAAATAATAATACATATGAATAAAAGAGTAATATGGGACAACATGAATGTATAGAAGGAATGGGTTTAGTTAATGTAAACATCCTAGGATGGTAGTAACTTTTTCTTCGTAGACGATCTACTGTGCAAAGCGTCTGGAATATCCCTCATCAAGCTCAAACAATAGTAGGCCATCATATTGATAATCACACTTGCCCTGGGTACCCAGTCCTTCCATGAACTTTGATCTTGATGGATAGCATTCAACCCTAGCTCATCACTAACTTAAGCTAGGTTATCCCGGAAATTTTCTTAGGTGCGAATGTAAGTATGGTCAACTTTATAACTCATTCTACATACCATGAGAATGAAAACTGTTCTAGCCAGTTACTGTACAATGTTAGTGTTCTCGGCTTTCCTGTTCCCCGAAAATTCTGTGCCTACATGTCTGAAAAAAGGGTGATTATACGCTCTGCTCTCACACGTCATTGTTCGTAGCAAAGGCAGCTCACGGGAGGATGTGACCGTATTTGTGGGGCCATCAAATATCCCAGCTTTTTCCTTCTTCGTCACTCAGACAGGAAACGTTGAGCATATATATATAGCGGAGCATCACATCATGGTCCAGGGCCTTCACAAAATGTTCATCAACGCAAGTTTTATGTGTAGTGGAGGTAAGATGATGTTTTCTCTGTACAAGTGGTTCACGTAGATGTTCCTGTCACCTGGCGTCAAGGTTTTCCCTCAGGTGGCCAATTTTCTTTTGGATCGCAGTGATATCAGACACCTTTTGCCAATCAGGCTGTCCATATAAAACACAGAATACAGGAAGGCAAGGTGATAAACAGTGTATATATTAGTGAGGGAGAATAAAGACCCAACCTGCGTTATTATCAGCTGTAGACCTGCAGAGTAAAACTCGTCTTATTGCCATTTCTACTTGAGCGTCGGTTGTCCAATACTTTTAGACCTGCATAAGTACCTGATCACTCGTAAGCACTCCTGCCAACTGCTCGTGTTATCCCTTCTTTTAGCATCACTACTTCCTACCATCTCATTGTACCGACTACCCTAATCTGGGAATGATGATCGAAAGCATACTGGTTTGAACGTTAATGTTTGTAACAAACCCCTTTAAACTTGCACTCTGACGTGTCAATTACGAATATATCACCGGCTCAACACCTGTCAATCGTTAATGCTAGGAGTCCATATAAGTACGAGTAGTAAGGCCTGCAACTTCACTGCAATCCAAGGTTAACGCAATCATGATGGAAGAAGCCTCCTACGAGCTCTGTGCTATTTCTGTTAACGAATAAATGTTACTTATACTTGTGCACATTGATATCCAAGTAGTCAATATAATTTTTATCATGCAATCCTCGAGCCAAAGCTTCTGGACATATCACTTCGGCATAATACAATTCTCATTAACAAGATCGTTCAGTTCACCCTGGGGAAGCATTAGACTTGACATATCACGACGGTGTATTTCAGATGGATGATAGTCATCATCCAGGTCATTGGCATTACATTAACATGTAAGTCAGTACTATATTATAGTATCATAAAGTTTACCCTATTGCTTCCAGTTGAATTAATAGACCGCAGTAAAACTTGCTGAGTACTTTATAGATATTATGCGGAAGGGTATAACGTCTATTAACAGCCTATCGTAGTGCGCACATGAATGTTTCATTTCTAGGGAAATATGACCTCAAAACAGGGATTCACATTGAAATTGTCAACGAAAACGGAGATGTGATACTAGCAAATTCCAGAGAATATTAATATGGAATAATCAGCACTCGATATTACTATATATATATTCTAGTCTAGCATAAGTCATTACATAGAAAAAATCTCACGCTTTTATTTTGTTAGACCAGTGTCTATTTCTCTTTATTTTCCCAGCATGGATAATATATGACGATCTTTTGAAATATGACTATTCGGGAACCGAAGTAGAGCGAAGTGATTATTGCGGTGATGTTCCTAAATATTTGGCGTATTTCGGCCTGAAATACTTTTAGCCACCGACTTAGTGACGGTATTATATAACACTTCAATTGAAAATATGATGATGTGAAGTGTTGACAATGGTTGTCATGGTGCGATAAGTGGCGGTGTTCACTTTCCCGAGGCTGCCTTACGGATCGGTATTTCTCGGACCCTTTTTTTCAACTCAATTCAGACACCATCCCAATATAGTATATCATATAATATATTATATTATATATATTATTATATATATATGTATATATATATATGTATATAATATATTATATTCTATGTATATATATTATATATATTATTTATATATATATATTATATATATATATATAATATTTATATATATTACTATATATATATAAGTATATATATATATATAATATTATATATACTATATTATATACTAACCATCGAATATATCTACTATCATATTATACTTACATATTATAATTATATATATATATATAATACTATATGTTACTAGGGATGTGCTGAATAGTGAAAAGCCGAATACCGAATACGAATAATATCGGCTAAAAGTATCGGCGATACGAATATTAGCGAAATTCATTGCTATTGCGCCGATAGTTATTTCAAAGATGGTCAATCCATTTAGGGAAATAAAGAGATTACCTGGTCAACAAAAAAAAGGTGAAATTTTCTTGGATGGACTTTTGTAGGAGATATATAGTATAGTAATTCCGAGGTGCTGATTCCATATATATTCTCGAATTTTGCTGTATCACATCCGTTTTCCGTGCATCATGATCCCTGTTTTTTTGCATATTTCTGGAATGACAAATTCATGGTGCGCACTAGTAGGCTGTATAGACGTTACTTCCGCATATATATACAGTAGCAGCATTACTGCGGTCGTATTCGGGAAGCATGTGTACTTTAGTACGTCTACATGTAATGGATGCCAATGACTGGATGATGTTATCATCCATCTGAAATACAGTCGGGCTGGTTCAGTTCTGCATTCCAAGGTGGACTGACGTCTTGTAATGAGAATTGTATTTGCGAAGTTGTCCGAGCTGTTGGCTTGAGGTATGCATGAAAATGACCTACTGGATTAATGGCAAAGAGTAAGCTTTTTATCGTACGAGAAGCAGGCTGCGGAGGCTCTTCAGTCAGATGGAGTAACCTTTGTGGTATTGCGTGAGTTGCAGGCTCACTACTCGCTATGGGACTCCTAGCATACGATGCAGGTGAGCGGTGACTGTTTATTGACACTTCCCAAGAGCAGTTTAAAGTGTGTGTTGTTACACAACGTCAACAGGTATGCTTCGGTTCCAGTAGGTACTCGTACGGATGAGAGAGGAGTATGAAAAATCAGGGACAGTTTGAGAGGCCTACAGTATCAGGTTCATGGATTGTTAAATGATGCGCCGACTCAAATGGTAAACATTTTGCTCAGTCATCAAGCAGGTTTCACCAAATCCCTGCTTCTGTGCTATTGGGACAGGCCGCTGGCAGGATACATGGCACAAAAAGAAAATCGGCCTGAGAAAACTTTGACGCAGTGGAAGGAACATGTAGTGAACTCATTGTACAGAGAGAAAACATCATGTTACCTCCACTACACATAAAACTTGGTTTGAATGAACATTTTGTGAAGGCCTGGACATGATGGTGAATGCTTCCCGCTATAAATGCCTCAACTTTTCCTGGTCTGAGTGACGAGAAAGAAAAAGCTGGGATATTTGATGGCCACAAATAGCGTCACTCCTCGTGAATGCCTGCCTTTGCTACAAAATGACTGTGTTTAGGCGAGCGTATAATGCTTTTTCAGATGTAGCACAGCATTTTCTGGGGAACAGGAAGCCGAGAACCACTAACATTGTACAGTAACTGTGACGTTCTTCCATTCTCATGGATGTAGAATGAGTATAAGTTGCACTACTTACATTCTCACTGAAAATTTCCGGATAACCTAGGCGAAGTTAGTGATGAGCAAGGGTGAATGTATCATCAAGATCTAAGAGTTCATGAAGGACGTTACCAGGGCAAGTGGGTTATCAATATGATGGCCGACTATTGTTGGAGCTTGATGAGGATATTAACAGCGCTAATGCACAGTAAGATATTCGTCTACCGAAGAGAAAGTTTACTACCTGCGTAGTATGTTTTAATAACTAAAGCCCATGTCCTTCTATTTAATTATGTTGTCCCATTATTATTCTCTTTTATTCATAGTTGTATATATGTTTAACATATATCTATCAAAGACATGTATTATATCATTGTGATTTGTTTCAACTCCTTGATGCCATATATATATTATAATATATATATTTTTATATTTATATTATATATTTATTATATATATATAATATTTACTATAATATGACTTTCTGTATATATATTACTATATATATAGTAATATGATATTATTTTTCGCCAATATTGTGATAGACCTTTGAAAAGGTAAAAATCATAAAAATTTTACAATTCTGTGTTACACACAATATCTCACAAATGCGATGTGATATGCAAACCGATTACATTTTTGGAATCAGCACATCAATAATACAATTGCGAACCCCGTCCAAGAAATTTCATGTTACCAGTGTTATATAACAATAAGTAATAAAATACAAAAGTGGAAATACTCTTTTTACATATAGCAACACCAATTTTTTACGATATTAACAATAATTAAATGAAATTTGAAAAGTTTTGTTAGTTAAAGATATTAAACGTAACTTTATTTGAATAAGCTCTAAGGTTAAAGTGACAGAACATTAGCAGTTCTCCATTTTAAAGGGATAACCTATTTCTTGTGGTTCATAAATATTTCTCAGTTTCTAAATATTCTTTCACTTTTCGACTGATGACGGTGTGCTGAAAGGTATTTTATGCTAGTTTTTTCAATTCATAAAACTATTTCCAGTGCTTTTCCACCAATTGAAGGGAATTTCATTGTCTTCACTGGTCAAAGTAGGCAAAACTTATATATTTGTTTATTTCTTGATGTAATTCCGTATGTAGCCTTTTACTTTTTATGTACAATAATCACTCTCACTTGTTATAACTTTTCTTTTTTTCAACTCTCATTTCTTTCTGTATGACGATTTTTTGATGCGACAATTTCTTTAAAACAATCCATTAGAGAAGTGAAAATGGACCTTCAGCTTCACTTTCCCACTACGTGAATCATCGTCAGCAGAAGAGTCAGTGGCTAAATTTTTCATGCATTTTTTTGCTCATATCCGTTTTCATTAGCGCACCGATTAAATTAGCTTGAATCGCAGATCTAGGAAGTACACACAAAGATTTAACACATAGAAACTTAGAAAGTCCTTTTTTCTACTGATTTCTACGCTTTCAACGAGTGTAATTATTCAACTGAAGCTTTTGCTTTTAATTGCCTTATTAAAAATAGATTTATTGCTAAATGGAAGAGGGATCACTTGGCGACTGTTACTTCACGTTTAATGCTTGTTTTTAGTGATGTTAGTCAATGCTCAGTAATGAATATTTTCCCACTGAAAATCAGTATACAATTTTCTGATTGCATTCAGCAGCGTATCTGGATAGGGAACTTTTTTGTTCAAACAATCTTTAAGCATATCATAAGTTTTGTTCCAGCAGCGTGTAGAAAACGTCTTGAATTAATTTTATGCTGTTTGACATTCAGCTGCATCTGTAAAGCTTTAAGCTTGCCGTTGCTGAATGGGTGAAAATGAGAGGATATGCTTCTGAAAGTAAATAAAATATTTTTAACAGACTTCTGATATAATATTGAATCGTGAATGCATAGTTGCACATGTGATGAAAACATGAAATTGGTAGCAAGCCACTCTCCCTTATAGCTACCATGTTTTGATCAAGATTCCAACTTAAAGCTTTAAAGTTAATTAAAACAAAGCAATAAAGGTTAAAGGTTATTCGTTAATAAAGCCAAACATCGACTCAAAACTACAAATGATTTTATAGCGGGCTACAAAATTTGGCTATATTATTTATTTTGTTTTGGAAGAACAAGTGTTCTTAAATTTCATTTTTAAATTGAATTATAACTTTCCCCTTTATGTGTTGACGTCAATTTATTGTTTATAACTGCCTCATATTCCGAGGCCGATAGTTCGGCAAAAAGCGAATAACGAATATTCGTATTTGCCGAATACGCTGCGTGAATAGAAGTGTTACGATATTCGGCACATCTAATATATAATATAATATATAGTTTATTTTATATATATATTATAATAGGTATATATATATATATATATATTATATATATATATATATATATAATTATATATAGTATTATATAATATATACATATATATATAATATATATATAGTATGATATATATATATGTATCTATAGTATTATATAATATATTATATATATATTATGGTGAAACTAAGAAGTTACCAGCATGATATCTCGACAACTAAGAATAAAATACAAGGAGAAACTTATAAAATATATGGAATCAGCGTGTGAAATTTGTATAGGAAACTGAAAAAAAATTTTTTTGTTTTTTAATTTTTTTTTATATCTCCAAAACTACGATAGGTACAAGAAACTAATAAAAATATTTAGAATCAGCGTATGAAATATGGATGATGAAAAAGATTTTATTCTTTTTTAACTAAAAGATAACCCAGGGTGAACGCCAAAGTATTCAGAGAGTGGGTCTTCTCTGGCCTCCTGGGGGACCGACCGGGGTTGGGACTATTTCCCCCCCCCCTCGGGGAGGGTCTCCGGACCCCGCTCTTTGGTATTTGTGTGTTCGCGGGCGCTTCCAGTCCGCCTCCTCACGGGGTATAGGGAAAAGTCCACAACTCTGTCAACCACGTAGGCTCGAGCTCCCTAAAAAAGTTTATACGCTGATTATATATGTTTTGAGTTTTCTTCTACCTATCGTCGTAGTTTTTGGAGATATATCAAAAAATAAAAAAAAGTAATTTTTTTCTCCATTTGTCCATACAAATTTCATAGCTTGATTCCATTATATGTTATCAGTTTTTCTTGTACTATCTTTAGTTTCGAGATATTCATGCGGTAACTTGGGTTTAGTTTGGCTATATATATATATATTATATATATTATATGTTAGAATTTCTTATACTTTGCACATTCCATGTCTACTACATAGTGGATATAAAGACTATTATATATTATATTATATTATATATATTATTATATATATATATAGGCTCATGTCGATTATCTGCTTTATAAGTCATTTTTATTTTAAAACTTACGTATCGAGCAAAATTTACTTCAGCGCGCATATTGCCATATGCAAGTTTTTTTTTTTAAAGAATACAAAGTGAAATAAATATGAAAATAATTAGTTTAAGTGAGGTTATGATACGTTAAATAAGGTTTGAGTTATGTTAGTTTACATAAATTTAAACTTTATTTTAATATTTTTAAAAGTGTGAAGCCTGTTTTATTACTATTTAAATTTGACTCTACAAATTTCATTTCATTTTAGAAATGTGTTCGAATATCCATGCAATCGGTTGGTATATAGGATGGGCGGAGCAGATAACGACATTATATATATATTTATATATAATTCTAATATATAATATAATATATATTATATTATATAGTATATATATATATATTTCATATATATATACATAGGTAGTATTTAATACATAATATATATATATTATATATATATATATATAATTATATATTATATATATATATATATATATGAACTTGTCTTAGAGGAAGTACTGATTATATTAATATTTATCGAACGACGATTGTACGATTTTTTTTCGATATTTCAAGGCAATAGAGGTCAGTGACCAAAAAATTTTTTTTTGTTTTTTTTATAAAGGAGGATATCCTAGATTAAATCGCAAAGGTGGAAAGAGTCAGGGTCTCTTCGCCGAGCTCAAAAGGGGAACGACGTCCCCTCTGTGCACGTCGTCGAGCGCTTACAAAAAAAACTTAAAATCAAAATTAAATGCAACTTTTGGAACTTATTGCGCCTCTTAATCTATTGGGTTTTAGACAAACACGGAGCACTGTAGGAGTTTCACGCGCCTAGACCGCTATTCGGACAGATTTTCGATTGTCGTTTTATAGATATCTTCTGGTTTTAAAAGAGGTGTGCCCTTTATATTATTATAATTATAATTATATTAATATATATATAATATATAAGATGGTATATTGGATTGATATATATATATATATATTATATATATTATTAATAGATATATATATAATATAGATGATATATTATTATATATATATCTATATTTGTTAAAGATCTTGTATGCAATTAAGGATTTTGGAGGAACGTAAAGCTTGCAAGTCTACAGCGGAAAAGATGAAAATCAAGAAGATGTAAGAACACTCGTCACAGATAATGTGGTAATTAAGGTATATATATTAGTATATATTATATATATATTAATTAGCTATATATATATCATATATTAGTATATATATTTTATATATATATATATTAATATATATATATATATATATTAATATATGATTATATATATTTATATAATCCTTGCTCTTCCTTTCCCAAGATTTTAGCGAGGTGCGCAACCATACACTGTAACGAAAATATTATCCTTTCCTCCATACGCTTAAGTGAGGAGCTGTCGTGTGTGAAAAACAATCACCCTAGTGATTCCACGGCCGCTCAGACATATCCTCACTGATGGTATCTCTTCAATGTAGGGGTTCAGTTTGCTTGGGCCCAGACCCCCATAATCTTCCCCCTCACAACCCGCCCATTCACTCGTATTATGCCCCCTACTTCTTGCTTTTTAATAATCATTCTTTCCTTCACTGACTTGAAAGTGATTCATTTTTTTCAGGTCCACAGTGCCGGGGTGGATTCCAGTACAATCACATATACTCCGTTTTAACACACCGGCAATAACTCATGCTTTTTTCATATGACCAACAATTTAAGCAATTTCGTTGGTTCTACAGTTACGCCTTTCTTCAAACTACACATTCAAGCTCCCGGGGTGGTATACTGTTCATTCATCATTATTTAATTAATTCCTGCTAAGATTGTCTCATCTTGAACACATTGTAAAGCCTTAAATCTATACTTTATGCTCCACACATGGTTTTCTCTTAATACATAACACAGGTCACATTACCTTCATGCCAAAACCCTAGCGCACTCAGACTTAGTCCTTTGCATCCACCCATGGATTTAATTGCACCAGTTCTCTTTCTATCATTCACCAACTTTTCTACTACATTAAAAAAAAATATATTTCTACATCGCTCATCCTTATTTCATCACAATCCTAAATCATTTAAACACGAATACCACTCTTTATCAACTATAGCTCAATCATCCAACATGATTTTATCTACAGCCACAGATTCTCTTCACTCACTTTCCAATAAACCTTTAACGATTACATAACATTTACTTCAAACCTCTATTTTTACATACCTTGACAACCATCTACTAGACCTCTCAAAACTTTTTTTTCAATTTGGCCGCACAAACAAAATCATCACGTAAATAATAGGGCACTCTGCTTTTCATTCTCCCATCAAGTCTAACCCCTCCGCAGACCCATGCTTTACCTCTTTTACATGCATACGCATCCATTACAATTAAATAGCAAGGAGCTATAGCAACATCCTGCTCAACTCGCACATTAATTATTATAACTATTCACTGTTTCAATCATTTTTCTATCCTGCACGCTTTCACACTTTCCTATCGTCGTTATTCTTTTGAATTCAGTTCACAAGTTATTCATTTACTCCTGTGTAGACTCTGCAATATATATATATATATATATTTTATATAATATATAATTATAATATAATATATATATTAATATATATAATATTATTAATATATTATTAATAATAATATATATATATATTATTATTATAATTTATATATATATATACTATAATATATTATTTTAAGACCTATGTGAGGTGAGTATATATAGTTTATCTGGTTGTCAGAGTGAGGAGAGTCATCAGTGTGAATTCATGTTTGATGGAGGCAGGCTGAAAACAAGCTGTCTGAGTTTATTTAAATATTTAGGATATAATGGATGAAAAGGGACGGATGATGCAGAGTGTATGTTGTAGGAAAATTGTGAATGGCAGGAAGGTGGCTGTGCACGTTAGAATTCGTTTGGTGAATGTAAAAGGACTAAGTCTGGAGTGCGCTAGGTCTTGATGAGGGTATGTTGTTACCTGTGGGTTATGTCAGTGTAGAGTGTGACTATTGGCGGTGGAATAAGAAAGTTTGCATCCTAAAGTATTACAATGTGGGTTCGGCGATTGGACTAATTAGGGGCGTGCTAGGATGTGAGAAGAATTTATTTAAGATATGAGGGAACGAATGTATTAGAGTTTGTAGTGGTATGAAGAAAGGGGTAAACATGAGAGAATAAATGATGTTGAGAATTGGATTTGGTCATGTGAAGTTGATGAGGTGAATATTGTCTGGCTTAGGTTAAATAGCGGATGTTAAGTGAGTGAGTGTGTTGGGGACGACCGGCTGGGGAGGACGTTAAGAAAAAGTGGATTTGAGTATTAAAGAATGTCTGCGAGAGAATTGTTGAGTTTGGCAGAGGCAAAGAGAAAGGTGCATGATTAGGAGCGAATGGACGGGGTGTTGTTAGGGGCTTTGGTATGCGTGGTGGCACCTAGGGCAGGATGAACTCTACACTTGAGAGTTGTACCATGAGTGAGGATTATCCGTCGGGGTCCGTGAAGGCTCTAGGGTGCATGTTTTTTTGACGACTTCGCGTTCACTTCCGACAAAATGGTACAGAGGTTAGGCGGTAAGGCTGGAATTTCTTTTCGACTTTTGTATTATTTTATTTACTGTTGTGGCTTTCCGACTGCTTGTCACGCACTATGCAGTTTGGTAAAAAAAACACCAAATTAACAGGAGAGAAAGATCATATATATATATATATATATTATATATTATATATTATATAGGTATATATATACTACTCAGTATATATATATATATATATATAATAGATATTATATATTATATAAGTTTTATATTATGGTTATATATATATATAGAATTGAGAATCGACTTGGTGAAACGAAAGAAATACAAGAAGCAGCCTAAATAGGATATGGACATGATTTGACCGGCATGGAGTAGAGAAGCGGGACCGGACAAAGAAACTATGGATTGCAAGGCTGTTTTGGCAGAAGATCAGCTGCTGACATCAGCCTCCCCCTCGGTCGCGGGTGGTTTAGGCCGCCCGAACGCATGGGAACAACTATAGAAACGCAGGATGAGAAGAGAGCAAAAAAAAAATTTACGAAGACAAAGGAATCTGGAAAGCGTTCTGTAGAGGCGTCACCTGACGATATTATAGGGTATTATAGGGTATTATAATGTGTATATATATGTATATATTTATATATAGTATTTATTATTATATATAATATATTTATATATATTATATATTTATATATATATTATATATATATATATATTTATAGGGTATATAATAGTAGATAATCGAATATGAGCCATCAGAACATGCTTTATTGTACGCGCGATCGATTCAGTTTTGCGGTGACGATCGGAAGAGAGATATTAAGAGGATTGGAGAGGGTTTGAAAGTAAAGGTGTAGAATAGGTAAAAAAGTAAGGCTTTTTAGTAAGGTATGGTAAGAGTGAAGAAAGTACGCGTGTGAAGTCATGTTAGATGGTGAGCGATTGGAACAAGTATCCGAGTTTAAATTTTATTTAGGATATATGTTTGGAATGAAAAGAAACGGATGATGGATGTGTATAGGGGAGGGTGTGATGGTGCAATGAATTCTTGACGTTAAGGATAGGGTGGTTGAAAATCGCTAGGGTTTTTGAGAATGAGTTGGTATAATATCTTTTACTTGTGTTTATGTATAGAGTGAAACTAATGTATGGAACAAGATATATAAATAGGGACGTGTTAGGTGTGCAAAGAATTGATAAATGAAGGCATGTAACGCATTAGGGAGTTCTGTGGTGTCAAAAAAGGCGTATGTAAGAATAAAACGAGAGTAACTTAAGAATGGTTTGGTCATATGGGAATGATAGATGATAGTCGGTTGTTAGAGTGGTTGTATATTTGTAGAGTGTACATTAAATCGCTGCTGGAACTGGATCAAGTCGGTAAAGGATGTGATGTTTTGGCAGAGGCGAGAACATTGGTGATTGGTGGAGTTTTGTGAGGTGGTATGGACGAGGGTAGAACCTACATTGACGAGATCTCACAGTGAAGAGTCCGTCACACCGCGGTTGAGTCATGGGTTGAATATTTTTCTGGATCCACGAGTTCTACTTTAAGAGATACCAGAGGGATGGCTTTTCTTTTCGATTATGTCATGGGCTCTACTATTTTTGCTCTTCTGGTTATCTGCGCATTCGAACCAGATCGGGGAAGGAGGTATTGATTTTATATATATATTTGGTATCTAATTATTATATAATATATATATTTATAGCTATATACATATCAATTATATTTTTAAATATATATATATATA
>JABUQX010078473.1:0-20000 GCA_015478945.1 Trachelipus rathkii
CGTATGCACTTTTTAGTATTTTTCTTTTCTCCTTATATAATTCCAAACATCTTTCTTTTTAAACTTTATATATATATATATATATATAAATATATATATATATATTTCAATATATATATATATATATATATATATATATACTTTATGCTATATATATATATATATATTACAGTTAACCACCAATATATATATATATATATATATATATATATATATTTTATATATATATATATATATATATATATATATATATATATATATATAAATATATATACTATATATATATATATATATACCGTATATATATATATATATATATATATATATATATATATATATATATATAAACATATATATATATATATATATATATATATTTATATATATATATATATATATACAGCAGCTATATGATATACACGTACATATATATATATATATATATATATATATATATATAGTATATATATATATATATATATATATATATATATATATATATATATATATATATATATATATATATATATATATATATATATATATATATATATATAAGACAGGAAAGGTCTGTTATAGAAATAAAATCGAAATCTTTTTAAATATAAATAAATAATATACAAGAATCTTCTAAAAGTTATAAAAACGTAAGCTTTCTATCCAACTGGACCCTCTTTCAGACGTGTTCGAATGAAGACTGAAGAAATTTCTAAAATAAAAGTAAAGAAAGATGCATGAGAATTTGAAAATATAAAAAATTTAAGTATGTTGTGTCAAGATTTTTTTGAAAAATGGTGTGGAGATCAATAATTTGTTAAGCGTGTGATCTAACATTCACCTTGTAATTTGTTAAAGTTAGGGAGATTTTTTATGCATAATGATTCAATTAATTTACGTTGAAGGGGGTTGAGAGCCTGTGTGATGGGTGTCATGGCATCAATGTTAATTTTGTGATTGAGTGTGGATCTATGTAATGTAAGTGCTGAGTTCTGTGAGTCATGAATAAGGTCTTGTTTATGTTGGTATTTCCTTCTTGTGAAGTCGTTAGTTTCACCAATATAATGAGAGGTACAATTAAAGCAAGGGATTTTATATACGCATTGGGAAATGTTATTAGAAGTATGTGTGGGAGGTTTAAAAATACGTTTCAAGGAAGAAGTGTTAGAGAAAGTGAGTCTTAGGGATTCAGGTAAGGACTTGATAATCGTGGTGTTAGGTGTATAGGGGATAGGTAAATAGGAGAGAGCAATAGGGTTAGGGTTGTTAGGAGGATTGTAAAATTTCTTTTTAGCTTTTTTGTAGGAACAGGATAAGATATGTTTTGGGTAGGATAATTTACCAAAGGTGGAGAAGAGGTAATTTAGTTCAGTTTGTAAAAAGGAGGGGAGCAAATACGAAAGGCTCTAAGAAAAAGGGAGGAGAGTATACCAATTTTTGTTTTAGTGGAATGTGAAGAAAACCAGTGAGTGTATGAGGGGTTGAAGGTGGGTTTACGATAGACGTTATATAAAAAAATGGGGCTATTATTCCAAGAGAATAGGGTATCAAGAAAAGGGAGAGTTTTATTGGAAGAGAGCTCCATAGTGAATTTAATATTAGTGTGAATGGAATTAATGAAGTTAAGGATGTGAGTAGGATTTGTATTTAAGGGGATGGAAACAAAAATGTCATCGACGTACCGAAGCGAAGTAGTGTTAATACACTCACTGGTTTTCTTCACATTCCACTAAAACAAAAATTGGTATACTCTCCTCCCTTTTTCTTAGAGCCTTTCGTATTTGCTCCCCTCCTTTTTTACAAACTGAACTAAATTACCTCTTCTCCACCTTTGGTAAATTATCCTACCCAAAACATATCTTATCCTGTTCCTACAAAAAAGCTAAAAATAAATTTTACAATTCTCCTAACAACCCTAACCCTATTGCTTTCTACTATTTACCTATCCCATATACACCTAACACAACGATTACACTGGTCAACAGTGAAAAATTTTCCGAATTCAAAATTGTTATTTCCTAATCATTTCAACATGGAGAAAACGAAAATGACCTTGAAAATTTCGAATTAGCTCGTCGTTTCCAGATATTGCCACATGAAATTTGGGGGTTGGTTTGGAATATTTCTGTGACGAATCATAATTGGTACTTTATTATTAGGAATAGAAGCACATAATAGTTATGATTAATGTAATATATTAAAAAAATTTATGTAAAGTAATAAACTACATATATTACCTTTTAAAACACAGTGTAAATATATAACCCTTCGGTATATGGTGAGGCATGGCAACGTTACAAATGTACAGACAGCAATTGGGAACCTACAGTTAGTTGGTCGTCTGTGCTAACATGTGGAATGCTGTGTATTTTCTTGTTAAATATATATATATATATATATATATATATATATATATATATATATATATATATATATATATATATATATATATATATATATATATATATATATATATATATATATATATATATATATATATCATATATATATATATATATATATATATATATATATATATATATATATATATATATATATATATATATATATATAACAAAAAAATTTAAATATATATATATATATATATATATATATATATATATATATATATATATATATATATATATATATATATATACTTATATATTTATATATATATATATACATATATATATATATATATATATATATATATATATATATATAATAACATATATATATATATATATATATATAATATATATATAAATATAATATATATAATATATATATATAAATATATATATATATATATATATATATATATAATAATATATAATAATAATATATATATATATATATATATATAAATATATATATATATATATATATATATATATATATATATATATATATCTTCTAACTATATATATATATATATATATCTATCTTTATATATGTATATAATATATATAATAACTCAACAACAATAATATATATGTATATTATATATATATATATATATATATATAATAATAACAATAAATATATGTATATAATATATATATATATATATATATATATATATATTTCAAATAAAGTTATTTGCAAGGAATAACATAGTTTTTATTAACGAGAATGCCACGGCATTGTAAAAATTCGGCGGACAGTTTCTGTTACGTGTGTGGTCTGGTTACTTTTTCTGACCAAAAACGTCGGATTACTCCAATCATAAAGGCTGCATATCGCGCATATTTCGGTATCCAGTTAGGAGACCAGGACAAGCACTGGGCTCCGCACATTGTCTGCAATACGGATGGATGAACAAAACAATACATTCTATGCCTTTTGCCATTCCAATGATTTGGAGGGAGCCCTCAAATCATGTAAACGATTGCTATTTCTGCATGATACCTCCCGTCAGTCATGGCATGTCAAGAAAAAAAAGGCGACTGTAAAATACTCTATCCGCCCCATCCCTATATATATATATATATATATATATATATATATATATATATATATATATATATATATATATATATATATATATATATATACATTTTTCAATATATCCACAAAGACATATATATATATATATATATATATATATATATATATATATATATATATATATATATATATATATATATATATATATATATATATATATATATATATATATATATATATATATATATATTATTAAATATATATATATATATATATATATATATATATATATATATATATATATATATATATATATATATATATATATATATATATATATATATATATATATATGCAGACGGTTTGCCCATACCAATTCCTCCAGTACACTACAATCTGGAGTCAGACGTAGCTGAGGATTGTGGAAGTGAGGAACCACCTTGTCCTTCCTCATCAAATGATCCGGATTTTGTGATTGACACTCAAGAATCTTGTCAGCCAAAATTGTTTTGTCAAGCTGGATTAAATGATTTAATTCGAGACCTAGACCTACCTAAAGTCAAATCAGAGCTTTTAGCATCAAGGCTTCAAGAAAGGAATCTCCTACTACCTAATGTTAATGTATCCACATACAGGAATCACCAACACGATCTGAATCAATACTTTCGAAATGAAAATTCTCTTGTTGCCTGTTGTGATGTGCCTGGTTTGATGAATGCTTTGCATTTAGAATACAAGCCAGAAGACTGGAGACTATTCATAGATTCTTCTAAGATAAGTTTAAAAGCTGTATTGCTACATAATGGCAATTCTCTTCCTTCAATTCCTATTGAACATTCTGTGCATATGAAAGAAACGTATGCAAATATGAAAGCACTTCTTATTGCAATTAAATACACCGACCATCGCTGGCACCTCTGTGGAGACTTGAAGGTCATTGCAATACTGTTGGGCATGCAATTGGGATACACCAAGTACTGCTGTTTCCTCTGTAACTGGGATAGTCAGGATAGGTCTTCTCATTACAAACGTAAGGTCTGGCCAGCTAGGAAAAATCTCTTGCCAGGTGAGAAAAATGTCCAGCATCCTCCTCTGGTAGACAGAAACAAAATTCTTTTGCCACCTTTACACATCAAACTTGGACTCATGAAAAACTTTGTGAAGGGAATGGACCAGGATGGAGAAGGTTTTCAGTACCTCAGAAAACAATTTCCAAAACTCAGTGATGCTAAAGTTAAAGAAGGCATCTTCGTTGGGCCGCAAATTCGTAAACTTCTTAAGGATGTTAACTTTGAGCTAGTTCTTGCTGGCCATGAGAAAGCAGCATGGAAAGCATTTAAAAATGTTGTTCATGGCTTCCTAGGAAATCGTAGGGTTGATAACTACGTTGATATTGTGGATACACTTCTAGAAACGTATCGTCAATTAGGGTGCAACATGTCACTCAAGATCCATTTCCTACATTCTGGTTATATTCCGTTTAAAATATTCACATCAGCTTTATTATTATCTAAAATAGTACAGAAGTACTTTTTCGATTTTTTGAGATTTGTGCTCAGCGTTGTCCAGTTTGGATCGTTTTTTAAAAACTTTTTGAAGACTCTTGTATGTTATTTATTTATATTTAAAAAGATTTGGATTTTAATTCTCTATTCATCCTGTCATTTATCTAAAGAAAATAGCGTCCATTTGCTAAGAACTTACTATATATATATATATAGATATATATATATATATATATATATATATATATATATATATATATATATATATATATATATATATATATATATATATATATATATATATATATATATATATATATATATATATATATATATATATATATATATATATATATATTTATAATAATAATATATATTTATATATATATATATATATATATATATATATATATATATATATATATATATATATATATATATATATATATATATATATATATATATATCGATATTGACATCGCTACCATAAATATTAAAAGCTTAAACAAAGAACATTTTATCACGTACAATTATGTTAGGTTGTTCGTAAACCAGGAATGGAAATTTAAGTCTACAAATATGAATAACATTATTAAGCAAAACTCCTTTTTTATTATGATGACATTCACTTAAATTATTTGTGTGCTTCTTATTATCTGTCTTAAATGAGATTTTTTTTTTCATTTTCAAAATTATTTTACTTTCATATTAAATTACTCTATTTATTTACTTGTTAAATTTAAACTAAACAATACCATAGGGTAGATGCAAAGCAGGCTGCCGTGCATGCTTCTCAGACCGCTCGCTGAAGCGCTCGCTCCAAATGCGCGCTGCCGTGTAATTCTTTTTATTTAATGGGAAAATCGAGAAAATTCATAAAAAAAAACTCTCAAATCAAATACTCTAAAAATCCCCTTTTCTCTTTGGAACATTGTCCTATATATATATATATATATATATATATATATATATATATATTTATATTATATATATATATACTATATAGATATATATATATATATATATATATATATATATATATATATATATATATATATAATATATATATATATATATATATATAAAAATATTTATATATATTTATCTTTATTATTTATATATATATATATATATATATATATATATATATATATATATATATATATATATATATATATATATATATATATATATATATATATATATATATATATATATATATATATTTATATATATATAAATATATATATATATATATATATAACAATAATAATAATAACCATATATATATATATATATATATATATATATATATATAACTATATATATATATATATATATATATATATATATATATATATATATATATATATATATATATATATATATATATATATATATATATATATATATATATATATATATAATAATAATAATAATAATATAACTCTTATATATTTATTTATATATATTTAAACGAATTGTTTTAATAAGAATAAATACGTTCTCAAAGAGGCAAAAGAAATAAAAATTGAAAAAAAATAGAATTTTTTTTCAATTAAAATAAATATTACGTGATGTGAAAACTTGATAAAGAAATTAAATAATAATAATTTAAATAAATAAATAATTATAACATCAATAAAAATAAATTGGAAAAAAATTGATATTTATTTACAAAACGAGTAAACTGTGGAAATTATTCTAAATGAAATTTTGACTCTAAAGGGGATGATCCAATATTCGGTTCGGGCTGAGCCCAATTTTCACCCCCCTAAAAATAGACATAAAATTCGGAATTTTCAGCCGATACAGACCCTATGTATCGGCTGTAGCTTGTTTAGCGCTCTAAAACGTCGTTTTAGAGTATTTTTCTGTGTCTATAGTCATTCCTTCAGAATTTTCAATTTTTCGAAACCCATGTTTTTGATATTTTTCAAATCAACTTCCAGAATTTTTCTTGAAATAACTTCAAACTAGAAATATGCATAGATTTATCCATTACCTACAAAAGTTATGAAGTACTTTTTTTGGTTTTTGAGTTTTGTGGTCAACGTTGTCCAATTTCAAAACCCACTTTTTTTAATTTTAAAATGAAAAATTGCGAATTTTTTTTCTGTTCGGGCGAAGTGGATGAAATTTTCAGGGCATATGTAGTCTGGAGAGATGCACATTTTTACTATGATAATTTTTTTGTATGTGCATTAGTTTTAGATTTGTTCTTGGAACAATTTTCAAAAAAAAATTTTTTTTTTAAATTTCCTTTTGAGTATATAAAAAAAGTTATTTAAGTAAAAAATATATATCTCGCCTGACTCTACAAGCCCTGAAATTTTGATGTTGATTGGAAGAGTAGAAAAAAATATATAAATATTTCCCTTTTCCAAAAATTCAAACGTTTGAAAAAGTGAAATATTGAGATATTTTTTTCTACTTGTCCTATCAACATCAAATTTTCAGGGCTTGTATAGTCGGGCAAGATACATCTTTTTTGCCAGATAATTTTTTGTATATCTAAAGTACCAATTAAAAATGTCATTTTGTTGTTAGTCAGGCGTGCAAGATATCAAGTAAAGTGCAATCTATGTTATGATTTATCCTCTGACAAGAACACTATTTCAAAATAAGTGGCTTTGACCGATCGTTGCCAGGTACAAAACCTCAATCAATTGCTTCATGTTTAAGCCAATGGACACATATGCGTATATCAAGGACTGAAGTTATTTCGAGAAAAAAAATTATGGGAAGTTGCTTTGATAAATGTCAAAAACCTGGGTTTTGAAAAATTGAATATTCTGAAAGAATTACTATAGACACGAAAAAACGCACTAACGAAGTTTTAGAGGGCAAAAGAAGCTACAATTTGGTGTTTGTAAGGTCAAAATCTGCTAAAAATTCCGAATTTTATGTCCATTTTTAGGGGTGAAAATTAGGCTCAACACGAACCCAATATTGGACCCTGTCCTAAAATATTTTAAGATTAATTTTAAGTGTAAGTTTAGGGTCTTATGTAGATGATATGCCCAGTGTTTTCGACTCGTACATAAGTGTCATTTCTAGCAACTTTATATTTTTCCATTTTCACAACTTTTGTTTTTAGATGAGATAAAATTTATTTAGTTATTAAGTTAAAGTTAAGTTAAGGTTAAGGGGAGACTTTATCCTCAAAATCCATTTCTTCGAACCGATAAAAGAAAGTGTTTTTTTGATGAACAACTAATTTATCTTTAATTTTTTTGGGAAAAAAAAAAAAAATTCGTTTTTTTGGGGGAGGGGGAGAGGAGAAATATTTTTTTCGGGGCTTTCACAAAAATGGCAATAAAATCTTTAAAATTCAAGATATTTCAATGCTTTTTTCACTAAAATACTCCTATTTTGTGTAGTAATAAGTTTCATTTAGACACTTTATTTCAAATTTTATTTTCTAAAAGTTTTTTTTGGACAATCTCTGAAAAGTACTTTCAAAATTTTTGAAGTAAAAACAATCAATCACGTGTGACACCACCTTACATCATACAAAAGCATTTAAAATAAACGTCAGTCTGTTAAGGATTTTGTATGCAGAGTTGTTACCAAATTTTAAGAAAAAAAACTGTTCGTTTTTTTTAATGAATTTTTTTGTGATCTAATGTAAGAAAAAAATGAAGTGCTAGAAAAACGCAAATAAACATTTGGAAATATTATTTCTTTTTTCAGACGGCAAAAAATATTTATTCTCATATATATATATATATATATATATATATATATATATATATATATATATATATATATATATATATATATATATATATATATATATATATATATATATATATAAATATATATATATATATATATATATATATATATATATATATATACTAAATATTTAACTAGAAATAAACATATATATATATATATATATATATATATATATATATATATATATATATATATATATATATATATATATATATATATATATATATATATATATATATATATATGTATATCCCTCTCTTCTAAAGATAAATATATATATATATATATATATAAATATATATATATATATATATATATATATATATATATATATATATATATATATATATATATATATATATATATATATATATATATATATATATATATATATATATATAGGGGTTCCACCCTCCCATGGATTTAAATAAGTACCGAGTTTCAAAGCAGTGATATCGAAGCAGGAGATTAGAAAACTGTTCCGAGATGCCTTCTTTTTCTGGGTAGGTGGATCGGACTAGTGGTAGAGCCTACTGCACATTGTCTAACGGCGACGCTGTTGTCGATGGTTCGAGTCCTGGCGCGAGTGAAATTTTTATTCTTCTTATTATTGCAAATTTGACACAACAAGCATGTTATGCCCATTTCGGCGTTGCTTTACTTTGGTTGGTTGCTCCTGTAACCCAAGAGCACCCAAGCAGAAGGCCATGTAGCCCCAGCAGGTGTTCCAACCACCCTCCTGTCGATTTAAATAAGTACAGAGTTTCAAAGCAGTGGTATCGGAGCAGAAGATTAGAAAACTGTTCCGATATGCCTTCTTTTTCTGGGAAGGCGGATCGGACTAGTGGTAGAGCTTCCTGGACATTGTCTAACGGCGACGCTGTTGTCGATGGTTAGAGTCCTGGCGCGAGTGAAATTTTCTTTGTCTTATTTTTGCAAATTTGTTGCAACAAGCATGTTGTGGCCATTTCGGCGTTGCTTTACTTTGGTTGGTTGCTCCTGTAACCCAAGAGCACCCAAGCAGAAGGCCATGTAGCCCCAGCAGGTGTTCCAACCACCCTCCTGTCGAGTTAAAAAAAGTACCGAGTTTCAAAGCAGTGGTATCGGAGCAGAAGATTAGAAAACTGTTCCGATATGCCTTCTTTTTCTGGGAAGGTGGATCGGACAAGTGACAGAGCTTCCTGTACATTGTCTAACGGCGACGCTGTTGTCGATGGTTCGAGTCCTGGCGCGAGTGAAATTTATATTCGTCTTATTATTGCAAATTTGCCGCAACAAGCATGTTGTGCCCATTTCGGCTTTCCTTGACTTTTGTTGGTTGCTCCTGTAACCCAGGAGCACCCAAGCAGAATACCATGTAGCCACAGCAGGTGTTCCAACCACCCTCCTGTACATTTAAATAAGTACCGAGTTTCAAAGCAGTGATATCGAAGCAGGAGATTAGAAAACTGTTCTGATATGCCTTATTTTTCTGGGAAGGTGGATCGGACAAGTGGTAGAGCTTCCTGTACATTGTCTAACGGCGACGCTGTTGTTGATGGTTCGAGTCCTGGCGCGAGTGAATTTTTTCTTCGTCTTATTATGGCAAATTTATCGCAATATGTTGTGCCCATTTTGGCGTATCTTGACTTTGGTTGGATACTCCTGTAGCTTAGAGACACCTATGCAGAATGCCTCAGCAGGTGTTCCAACCACCCCCTTGTCGATTTAAATAAGTACTAAGTTTCAAAGCAGTGATATCGAAGCAGGAGATTAGAAAACTGTTCTGATATGCCTTCTTTTTCTGGGAAGGTGGATCGGACTAGTGGTAGAGCTTGCTGTACATTGTCTAACGGCTACACTATTGTCGATTGTTCAAATCCTAGCGCGAGTGAAATTTTTCTTTGTCATATTATTGCAAATTTGTCGCAACAAGCATGTTGTGCACATTTCGGCGTTTCTTGACTTTGGTTGGTTGTTCCTGTAACCCAGGAACATCCAAGCAGAATGCCAGGTAGCCCCAGCAGGTGTTCCAACCACCCCCCTGTCGATTTAAATAAGTACCGAGTTTAAAAGCAGTGATATCGAAGCATTAGATTAGAAATCTGTTCCGAGATGCCTTCTTTTCTGGGAAGGCGGATATTAAATTAAATATTAAATTTCATTTTTATAAAAAAAAAAATTTATAACAATCCAGAGAATCTATAAAAACTATTTTCTAAATTGTTAAAATTCGTGACATCACCTTATTAGCATTATGCTATCCTTATTATGCTTATTAGCATTTGAAATTGTGCTTTTCCACGTGGTATGGCTTGAGAGGTATGACGTATGATTCATATATGACGTTGAGGATATTTATTGGCTATTTCAAAAAGATTTCCCGCCTCTCCTCCCTGAAGATATTCTATTTTATAGACTATATATATATATATATATATATATATATATATATATATATATATATATATATATATATATATATATATATATATATATATATATATTATATATATATATATATATATATATATATATTTATATATAATAATATATATATATATATATATATATATATATATATATATATATATATATATATATATATATATATATATATATATATATATATATATATATATATATATATATATACAATTAAATAAATAATTACTATATATATATATATATATATATATATATATATATATATATATATATATCCACGCAAACGTAAATAATTCTTTTATTCAGACTTCGGCTCCGGCTAAGGTTTCTACATTTGAAAATTGATGAGCACTTCTTTTGGTAATATATTTTCACCTAAAAATATTTCTTGAAAAAATTCATACCCAAAATCTAACTCCGGCTCCGGCTCCAACTAAGGTTTCTGCACTATTTTAAAATTGTTCAGCACGTCTTCTGGTAATAATTTTTTCAAATTAAAAAATATTTTTCGAAAAAATTTCATACTCGGCTCCGACTCCGGATCCGGATCCGACTAAGGAATTTGCACTATTTGAAAATTATTCAGCACGTCTTCTGGCAATAAATTTTTCACCTAAAAAACATTTTTTGAAAAATTTCATACCTAGGATCCGGTTCCGACTCCGGCTTCAGATCCGGCTCCGGATCCAACTAAGGTTTCTGTACTATTTGAAAATTGTTCAGTAAGTCTTTTGACAATATATTTTTCACCTAAAATATTTCTTGAAAAAATTCATACCCAGGATACGGCTCCGGCTCCGGCTTCGACTTCGGGTTCGGCTCCGTATCTGACTAAGGTTTTTGTACTAATTGAAATTGTTCAGTACGTCTTTTGACAATACATTTTTCACCTAAAAATATATTTCCTGAAAAAAAAATCAGACCCAGGATCCGACTCCGGCTCCGGCTCCGGCTCCGACGTCGGCTTCGGCTCTGGATCCGACTAAGGTTTCTGTACTATTTCAGAATTGTTCAGCACGTCTTCTTCCATTAAATTTTTCACCTAAAAAATATTTCTTGAAAAAAATTCATACCCAGGATCCGGATCCGGCTCCGGATCCGGCTCCGACTTCGACTTCGGCTTCGGCTCCGGATCCGACTAAGGTTTCTGCACTATTTGAAAATTGTTCAGCACGTCTCCTGGCAATAAATTTTTTACCTAAAAATATTTTTCGAAAAAATTTCATACCCAGGATCCGGCAAAGGATCCGGCTCCAGCTCCGACTTCGGCTTCGGCTCCGGATCCGACTAAGGTTTCTGCACTATTTGAAAATTGTTCGGCACGTCTTCTGACAATAAATTTTTCACCAAAAAAATATTTCCCGAAAAAAATTCATACCCAGGATCAGGCTCCGGATCAGGCTCCGGATACGGTTCCGGATCCGACTAATGTTTCTACACTATTTGAAAATTGTTCAGCACGTCTTCTTCTATTAAAATTTTCATCATCCAGATCCGGATCCGACTAAAGTTTCTGCACTATCTGATAACTGTTCAGCACGTCCTCTGGCAATAAACTTTTCACTTAAAAAAAAATATATTTTTGAAAAAATTTAATACTCCGGCTCCGGCTCTGGCTCCGACTCCGGTTCCACTCCGACGTTGGCTTTGGCTTTGGTTTCGGATCCGACTAAGGTTTCTGTACTATTTGAAAATTGTTCATCACGTCTTCTTATATTAAATTTTTCACCTAAAAAATATTTCTTGAAAAAAATTCATACCCAGGATCTGGCTCCGGATATGGCTCCGGATACGGCTCAGGATACGACTTCGGCTTCGGCTCCGGATCCGACTAATGTTTCTACACTATTTGAACATTGCTCAGCACGTCTTCTTGAAATAAATTTTTCACCTAAAAAATATTTTCTGAGGAAAATTCATACCCAGGATCCGGATTCGGCTCTGACTTCGGCTTCGGCTCCGGATGCGGCTAAGGTTTCTGCACTATTTGAAAATTGTTCGGCACGTCTTCTGACAATAAATTTTTCACCAAAAAAATATTTCTCGAAAAATTCATTCCCAGGATCCGGATCCGGATCCGGTTATGACTTCGGCTTCTGCTCCGGATCCAACTAAGGTTTCTGCACTATTTGATAACTGTTCAGCACGTCTTCTGGCAATAAATTCTTCACCTAAAAAAATATTTTTTGAAAAAATTTCATATTCTGGCTCCGGCTCCGGCTCCGGCTCCGACACCGGCTCTGGCTTCGACTCCACTCCGGATCCGGCTCCGGATCCGACTAAGGATTCTGCACTATTTGAAAATTGTTTAGTACGTTTTCTGGCAATAAATTTTTCATTTAAAAAATTATTTCTTGAAAAAAATTTATACCAAGGATCTGGCTCCGGCACCGGCACCAGCACCAGCTCCGGCTCCGGCTGCGGCTGCGGCTGCGGCTGCGGCTCCGGCTCCGGCTTCGACTCAATTTTTTTGACTGAGTAAAATCCGAAGAATGGGTGGGAGGTTGAGAATATGAAAAAAAAAATAGATTTTCTATAATTATAAATAAAACTTTTTTTTTTTTAACCTAAACCAACCTGGAATTACAATTTTGACTGGAATTGAAATTTTTTTGTTCGACACCTCTCTAAATAAATTTCAGTATCTAAAAAACCATTTAGAATTTTAAAAAAAGAATTACACCATGATGTTCAGGAGGAATTTTTTTAATAATCTAGATAAAAAAAAAATGTGAAAATTTTGATTTTGACTTCAAAAAGTAGGGGTCCGAGGATAAAGCCCCCCCCTTAAATTAGCAGTAATAGTACAGATATTTTAAAATTTATTTTATCAGATATTAACTGATATTTAAAAAAATTTATGTAATATTTCATTAAAAAGTATATAAAGGTTTGAGTTTTTGAACTTCACAAGTTTTTTAAATATTTTTTTTAATAAAATGATGGTGCTAGATATCGTACTTTTATGACACTTTTGTCCTAGGTCAAAACATTGGGCATATCATCTACATAAGATCTTAAGTTTAATTTTAAGTTAAACGTTAAGAGAAAATATATTTATGTTTAAATAAATATTAAATTTTAATTGTGAATGTAAGTGCAAGTTTATTTACTAATTAAACTTTCTTAGTAAATATAAGTTGAAATTTAAATGTTCATTAATCTGTAAGTGTAGGTACAAAGGTAATCTTAAAGGAAAATTAAATGCTATGAGCCGCTTTTCTCATCTACTTTTAAGCCAGATTTGCAGTTAGACCTAGATTAATTCTTGCTTTAGTCCAAAAATGGCTTTCCCGAACATGTTTTAGGAGTTATTCCAAGTTTAAAGTTAAACGATTTCTATGCATGGTTTAATCGTCGTTTTAGCTTGACTTTCTGTAAACGTTATTTCAATATATAGCTATTTTGATTTATTTGTGTATTTCGTTATGATAAACAAGATAAAAATTATAAAGTTAAAATAAACATTTAGAACATGGAATATTTAAGTTAAATAATTTATAGAATCATTTACTACGGATAAAATTGTGGATGGGGATTTCGTTGTAGAAATTAGGCCCAGAATAGATTTAAACCAATCACCAAACAACATGTTCATGTAAATCCACGAAGCACCCTAGAGCTTCTTAATAACTTACATAGTATACGCAAAGTCTAAAACATGCTCATGTAATTCCACAAAGCACCCTAGGGCTTGTCAGTAACTTACATAGCATGCACAAAGTCTACAACTGAAAGGAAAAAACTATAGCTAAAGTAAAGGCTAACCACACTACAAGCTTTAGTAACTTTATATTAGCATTCAGATTTACCTTAACATCTACCGTAACCAAAAACCCGCCAATTTGAATTAGTCAAGTTTCACTACACGATACTCAAATAATCCATATACCTATCCAATCCTTTCTTGAATGTTGCAATCAAGTCGCACTCAACAACCTGCTGGGGCAAACTCATTCCAAATTTAACAATGCTGCTATTACTGAAGTGAAGTGCTGTTTCTTATATCAAGATGACATGATTTTTCTTAATTTTTTTACCATGACCCTTGGTCTCCAGTCGGTGCTCTACTATGAAGAATTTAATGGTCTCCGCATTATCAATAGAAGTTAATATTTTGTAGACTTGCATCATGTTCCCCTGATAAATCGCCTTTCTACAGAAAACGTTCCTAACTCCTTCATCCTATCCTCATAGCTCTCACCCTCAAACCTAAAAACCATCCTTGTTGCTTTACGTTGCACTCTCTCTAGCATATCATAGCCTTTCTTTAAATAAGGGGCTTAAACTTGTGGACAAAACTCCAAAACTAGCCTAACATCGCTATTATACAGTTTATATATAACTTCCTTGCTTTTCTAAGCAATATTTCGATTTATTATTCCCAGCATCTTATTATCTTTATTCCTTGCTTCCAAGCACTGATTAGCTACTTTCAAAATACTGCTTACAAACACACCTAAATCTTTTTCTTGGTCCACAGACTCAAGACAATCACCATTCATATCTTAGTTAAACTTTTATTTGAGTAACCTTGGTGAAGAATCTTACAAATTTTTTTAAACCTAAATGATTTACTTTTACGTCAATGTAGGTCCATCTTCGTTAGGTTTAGGTCTATGTCATCGACGATCCATATAGGTTTAGTATCCGTTTAGGTTCCTGGTAGTTCAGGTTATTGTAAGATTTGTTAAGTATACACAAAATTAGTATGTATATACTTAACAAAACGTATCATAACCTGAAATTGGAAGGTCCTAAACAAACGTATAACCTATGTGGATTGGTAGGCAACGCTACAGGACTAAACCTACCTTAGATGGATTTATGTTTCTGTAAACATAGGCCTAACCTAGATGCT
The DNA here is from genome assembly GCA_015478945.1 of Trachelipus rathkii. NCBI lineage: Eukaryota > Metazoa > Arthropoda > Malacostraca > Isopoda > Trachelipodidae > Trachelipus > Trachelipus rathkii. Next base: position 15,988 of record JABUQX010078473.1, read on the forward strand.
GATGCTCAGGATTGAGGTCAACTTTGCACTAGTTTATATATATATATATATATATATATATTATATATATATATATATATATATAATATATATATATATATATATATATATATATAATATTATATATGAAACTAACCAAAGCCCTTGCATGATATCGTAAAAAGTACGTGGTGTACCACGAAACAAATAACATTTGGAATTATGGTAAAATTTTAGTAAAGAAAATCGTTATTTTAAATAAAATAAGTTATAAATAAAAAAATATAAAGTGTACTTTTTATGAAGATGTGCGATAAGTTCTGCGTCAAATTTTACTTTCGGCACTTATTTCCGTTAAAATAGAAAGGAAAATGCAAGAGTTGAGAAAGGTTCGTTCGCCGCATATTTTTTTTTAACTAAAATAATACCCCCGGGTAAACCGCCAAGATGCAAGGAGTCGGGGTTTCTCGGCCTTACCGGGGGACGACGAGAGGAACTTCGCCCCCCTCTGTCCCACCGTCGGCTCGAGCCCCCTAAAAAAAATCCATTTTCCATACAAATTTCAAACGCAGATTAAAAATGTTATTAGTTTTCTTGTACCAGATATCAGTAGTTTTCCAAAAATATCATGCGAGAGCTTTGGTAATGTTGGGCTATATATATATATATATATATATATATATATATATATATATATTATATATATATATATATATATATATATATATTATATATATATATATATATATATATTATATATATATAAAATTTGATATTCATTTTTATATTTTCAAACTATCATTTTCACACTATTGTTTTTTGTTTTGTTTTTTTCCATAGCCTTTATTTGCCTCGCGATTTGTAAAGTAGCCTACACCGTAAAGTGCGGTAGAATGAAGTTCCGCTCAGTTGAAGTATAAGAAAAGTCTATGGGATTATTCCAGGGTTGGCACTGATTAAATCAAATTGATTCATAATCAGTTGATTAAAATCAATTTGATTTCTTTTATGAAAAAATCAAGATCTTTTTGATTTATTTGATTTTTTAGGCAAATTTTTTTTTTCCCCAAATTATAATTATTTACTATTATACCTATTAAATGATATAGTATATTCATCATCTTATAGTAGATAAGCAATTCATAGCAATGTAGATTTCAAATCATTTTTCAAAATAAAAGAAATCAATATAAAATTAGATTCAACTCATGATAATTATACTAGTATATATATAATTTTAAATAACTTATTTAAACTAAATAATAATTATACTTACTAAACTTATTGGTAAAAGTTACTTAACGCCCACACGGAACGGGAGCTCGGATCAAAAAAAAATTTTCACAGGTAGCCTCTATGATACATAAATAAGACTTTTTAGGGTCGAAAAGAAAAAAAAAACAAATAAATATTAAAAACTACAATAGCCTACAGCAAAATATGAATGACATTTTTTGGAATCCTGGTAAAATTTTAGTAAGGGAAAAAAAAACTAAAGATACCCCCAAGGTATACGCACCGCATGGCAGTAGTCGGGGTCTCTCGGCCTTCCGGGGAACTACGGGGTAGGACTATTTCCCCCCCTCCGGGGAGGGTCTCCAGAACCCCTCTCTTTGGTATTTGGGTGTCGCGGGGGTTCCTCCACCCCTCCCCTACGGGGTATGGAAAACGTCCCCCCCCCTGTGTTCCCCGTCGTCTCGAGCCCCCTACAGTTTGCCGTGTATATCATCCTTTCTTTCGAAAATATATTATACAGTCTTCGCAGACTGCTAGACAGGTGAAAAAAATTTCATTTCGACCTAGAGACAGTTCTACTAATGTATCATTCAGAGTACCTGTGTGAAAAATTTTTTTGATCCGACTCCCGTTCCCGTGTGGGCGTTAAGTAACTTTGTCCAAACTTATTATTAATTAGGTAATAATTAGGATTTTTTACTAATTTTATCAAAATAATAATAAGGCAATTTGTGCCTAAAAAAATCAAAGAAATAAAAAAATCAGTTTTTTTTATTTTATTTTTTTTTTTAGGCAAAATTTTTTTTCTAAATTAATAATTATTACTAGTTATCACCTGATTAAAGATAAGTACATTTCATTTATATAATAAGCAAATTCATCAATGTAGTTTCAAATCATTTTCAATAAAGAAATAAATAAAATTAGATTACTCAGATATTATACAGTGTTTATTTATAATTTTAATAACTTAATTAAACTAAATAATAATTATACTTACTAAACTTATTAATTAGGTAATAATTAGGATTATTTACTAATTTTATCAAAATAATAATTAAAAAAGCAATTTGTGCCTGAAAAAGTCAAATAAATCAAATAAATAAAAAAAATCATTGATTTTGTGATTTTTTTGATTTTTTTAAAAAAATCAAAAAATCACCAACCCTGGATTATTCACAACTTTTCGAGTCTGTAGCTTTTTTTTCCTAAAGACGTCAGTTATTTTTGTTTTGTTTTTTATACTTCATTATAATTTATTTAGAGTCTATGCTGTGAATTTTATAAAAATTAAAAATGACCAAAATAAACTTTACAATTACCATCTATAGTTTACACCAAAGATCCATTCGAAAGTTACGGCCAACCTTCCTTTCGTGGCCTGTTGGTTAATTAACTAAAATACAAAAAAGTAACACACAAACATGGTTCAAGCATAGTTGTCAGAATCTAAATATATTCTGGCAACAATGTCTGAACCATGCTCTTGTGTTGGTTTTCAAGTAACCCAGGAAAGTCACGAAAGGTAGGTTGTTTTTGAAAATCTAATAGACTTTTGCATAAACCACAAATGTTCGATACATCAATAAATAACGTCATATGCTTCCCTGAAATTTTCGGCCACTTTTATTAATCATTTTAGTGCATTTCCAGTATTCTCAGACAAAATCATGAAAATTGAAAGCCAGGCCCTTCCAATAAACAATTACCGATTTAAGAAATAAAAATGTAAATAAAAACTGAAAAAAGTTTTGAAGTCGCCGAATTTCCTATTAATTCCATTTATTGCCAGATGCTTATTAAAGGAAAAAAAATTTATAGACAAATTTAAATGAAGCAATATTTTATTACTTTTCCATAACTAACTGGCTTTGGATACATGGCAATTAACACCCTAAGATAAATGCTCATGTGCCGTTCATTCTCCATTACAAAAAAATGTGATTCCACCAAAAAATGCGAAAAAATTAACTTAAAAATAAACAAAAATCTGGTAAACCTGATCCGGGATGTAAATTACAAAAAGTTAAATAAAATATATATATATATATATATATATAATATATATATAAAATAAAATTTTATATATAAAATAAAAATATATATATATATATATATATATATATATATATATATATATATATATATATATATATAATATATAATATATATATATATATATATATATATATATATATATATATATATATATGGACAAAGTTACTTAACGCCGACACGGAACGGGAGCTCGGATCAAAAAATTATTTTCGCAGGTAGCATCTATGATACATTAAATAGATGTTCTAGGGTCGAGAATGATTTTTTTTTTTTTTTTTAACCTGTTCTAGGGGAGAAATTATATATAATATTAAAATATTAAAATAATGATTATAAATATATATTATATAATATATATATATATATATAATATTATATATATATATATTATATATATATATATATATATATATTATTGAAAGTTATTACACGGCAATGTAGGGGCTCGAGCCGACCGGGGACACACAGGGGGGGACGTTTCCATACCCTAGGGGGAGGGGCGGAGGAACCTCCCGCGACCACACAATATATATGTTTATGTATAATGTCGTATAATAGATATGTTAGGCCAGTTAATTTGAATATTGTCTACAATTTTAGCAACCTTATTAGAAAAGACATAGATTGCTGGACGAGGGCGCAACGTAAAAGCAACGAGGAGGTAGAATTTTTGGCTTTGAGGAAAAGAATAGGCGTGAAGTTGTCTAGATAGGCCATGCGGCTTCTAAGTATTATTCTTT
>JABUQX010078473.1:32500-45000 GCA_015478945.1 Trachelipus rathkii
CCCAAGCCTGACTATTACCTTATATATATATATATATTATATATATATATATATATATATATATATATATATATATTATATATATATAATATAATATATATATATATATATATATATATATATATATATATAAGTTTGGTTAGGTTAAGTAAGGTTCAGTTAAGTTACGTTAGGTTACATAGATTTAAATAAATAATGACTTGTTTTTTTAGCATTTTTATAGGTGTGAAGCTCTTTTATTGCAATAGTTTTATTTTGACTTTTATCAAATAAAAATGTGTTCGGATCCATGCAATCGAAATGGATATAATTCGATCACACATAACTAATAAGATCCAAACCAACTATACCAATTTTTTTTCAAGTAGTTATTCAATTCTTGATAAATTGGAAAGTGTTAATCATGAGCAGAGCCTGCTCGCATGGCTCAATGCTTCTATTCTAATCAGTAAGGACGTATCACACACACATAATTTGAACAGTGATAGAAAAAAAGAATTTTCAATTTCTATAAATTTCAGCATTTTCATTTGACTATTTTAAAATGGGTACAATCAAGAACATCTATCTATTCAATATAGAAATCTGTCTTCTCATGAAAACTTTGTTTGATGTGCCCTTTTTCAGGTTTTGAAGACAAATTAATTAACCTTTTTCAGTTTTTGAGGGTATCTTGATATGCAGTGGGATGAGCAGTTGCGTAGTCGCCCTAATAATCTTACAAGCAGTACATACATGGATTCCACAATGGTCTTCAACATTAATAAAAAAAAAATTCAGTTGGATTCCATTTTTCTAGATGTTTATTATAATTTTGTTGGACTTTTTACTTCGGATGTTATTATTCATAGCGAAATAACCAAATAAAGCAAGATAGCTATATAAAGAAATAACGTTTACAGAAAGTCAAACCTAAACGACGATGGTGATCATTTAACTTTAAACTTGGAATAACTCTTAAACCATTTTGGGGAAAGCAATTTTTGGTTTAAGGCAAAAATTAATCTAGGACTAACATCAAATCTGATATAAACGTAAATGGGAAAAGCGGCCCTAAATGAAATATAAGTTTTACGTGTAAATATGTGTGAGTAGAAAGATTCGACCACTTTTTTAAAATATATATTTTTTTTTTTAAAGTGTTTTTTTGTTTTATTTTTATTTTTTTTTATTTTTTTTTTTTTGCAAAAAATAACACCTAAAAATTGTTTTTTTTTTACGTTTTTTTTAAAAACTTTATTTCTGGAGGTAATTTAATGATAGAAACATTACCATAAGAAGAAACTCACCCAATCATTTATAATTAGGGAACAAAATTTAAAATGGGTTCAGTAGAAAAAAAAAAAGTTACTCTTTTTCGATATTTTGAAAAAAAATCATTTAGGATTAAATAAGTTAGACTTTAATAAGTGAGAGTTTAAATATTAATTAAACTCTATGCAAATATAAGTGCAAATTTCAATGCAAATTATACATCGAGCGCAAATATGAGTAAGTTTAAGTGTAAATTAAACCTCAAGAGATATGATTGTAGGTGTAACGTAAACTAATTCATAAGATTCTAAATTCCCGAATTTACTCCAGTTTTCAAATTCATTTTAAATGAAATTTTGAATATCTTAAGTTAAACCTAAAATTGATATTTAAATTGATATAAATTTGTTGCTGTAAATATGAAAAATAAAGTAATACACCGAAAGCTTTTTTTTCATATTTTTGGATGAAAAAATTTATGACTTTTCTTATTTTATTAAAATAATAATAATAAAAAAAAATTCTAGTCCAAATACATATATTCAAAAATAATAATAAATGAAGTTTTAAAGGAAAAAATTGACATGTTAACATTTTAAAGTTAAGGAAATTTTCATCTATTAAAAAAGTTAGAAATAAAAATAATTTAAATTTACTTACTCTATTAATAAAATATTAAACTTTAACAAATAATTAATGCAATTAACTATATAAAACCTTAAAAATTAATTAGTTATTAATACAAAACAAATCATTATATAAATAAACCTTTAAGTTAAATTGAATCAAAATTAAATGTTTCTAATATCGGATGTGAAGAATTTGCTCAAATACTAACTAAAGGCGGCTCCACACATGGGGAGTTTGTCAAACTCCGCTCTTATGATTGTTTGGGTATTTACGCCATTTTGTTTATTTCTTCATATAGCGAATGTTACGATCACAATTATTTCTCTATTCCCTAATCGCCCGTGGATTGTTGACTTTGTAGAGGGCTACTATTTCTGGGCAACAAAGGCCTTGCTCATTTTGCTTTGCCAAATACACAAATCTACTTTCCATCGCTTTGTGGAAAAGATTAGTTAATTTGACAAACCAAGCAAATGTGCAAAGGCTTTGCAAAATGACTAATACACACACATTTGGGGTAAATTTGGAAAGAGTTCGAAGAACTCCGCATGTGTGGAGTTGCCTTAACGAAAGACAAAATAGTCAATTGTTTTTTTTACTTCAAAAGACACCAAAAAATATGTCATTTGAGTAAAAACTTGTACGAATTATGGCCGGCCTCCTAAATAATACATAAAATAACATAATAAATGAAATAATAATAGATAACATCAACATCAACATCAACAATAACAATAATAATACACTACATCACAAATATATATATAATTAACACTATATATATAATAACATACATAATTACAAATTAATTAAAATAATAATAATAATATTATAATAATAAGATACTAAGTTATCAAAATAATAATAATTATAATAATAAAATCACAACTAAATCTCACCGCTATAGGATCATGTAACATTTTACTTATACGGGCGCTATACTTCATCACTCGTTTCGTAATCTTTGAACTGCTATTCTAATCTATGGAATTTTGCCCCTAAAGGATTCTAAAACTTAGTTTGATAGGCCCTCATTTCTTTTTATTGGTTCAATCAACTTTGATATGATTCTATGTTGAATCACTTCTTAGAGGCATATTGAAAATTTGTTCAATTTTTAGAAGTTTCCTAATATTTCAGCTATTTATATTACAAATTAATGCGACTCGTGAATTATATTAAAGGGTATAATATAACCTTTGTAATGTTCTATTTGGTGTTCTTACTCTTGTTAGTTTGACTCATACTTGACTGACGTTCAATTCTTTTGATGCCATCATTTATATTTGAATCAGTATTCATATTCATTGATTTGACTCTTGACGTCATCGTTTTTCTGATATTACTTAATTTGACCTTATACTATATGGTTAGAGATATAATGTATTCTTTAAATCATATAAACTTCTTCTTTTTGTTTTTAGTATGACACTTTCACATAAATTTTTAGCTTTATTCGGCTCCCAGTTCTTTCTTCACTGATTCCAACATCATACGCAACAGTAGTTAATATTAATGTCTTCCCTATGTTTGAATAATTGTTAACTACACCACGGCGCATCACGCCGTCTAAGTAAATAGCGCGCCTAAATCTTCAGTCAGAATAAGAATGCATTAGTACACAACACTCAGGAAAACTTCTTTACTTCTACAGGCACAATAATAAGACACATTAAAACTCGACAAGTTCGCTGCGATTTCACGGGCGCCTGCAGTCTGGCGCTCAGGATTAAAGCTCTGTATACATCTATTCAAGAGTATCTCCAGATTCCTGTAATTGAGACAGCAACGCTCCTTTCAACTCCCAGGCCTTTACAATTATAAATTGGAAAACCTTTGGCACTTCGCGCGCTTAGCCTGAAGCAGGGCAGCCTAATTATATTATATTTTCCTCTTTTTTCAGCGTAACACTTGAAACACTCTTGCTCAACCATAGAAGTCGTCAAGCTGTGGCACGACACTCTGTGATTATATCTACGAGTCTCTTACACAGGTAGGAATTGTGGTGTAACCGCTATGGCAGAACGGGGCAATATATTGAAGAAAATTAAGTACTTATAAAACTTACATTCCAGTAAGGTTAAAATACAAATTTTATTTTAATGTTCTTCATCTTCTTTATAATAACGAATTTTACACAAACTCAGGAATAAATATTATATTACATCAGGCACCTAGTTAGACTATCATAACTTAACTCTTATTCTTAAAGCATATTTGGTTTGGAATTATTGATTTACCTAAACCTATGAGACTACTACTCTAATCTCATTTGGTGTCATTATTCTCATAACACTTTGGCATTTTTATACTCTATTATAAAAAATTCCATTTCTTTGCCTGCATAATCTCCTTAATATCGTCACTGGTTGGTAGGACTCATGGGTATCACATTGACTTCTCAGATCATTGAAAAGGTTCTTTTACTTCTTCAACACATTAGACTTTATATTTTAATTATTATGATTATAGTTACTTAATATCTATATAATTTATTCTAAATCTTAATAAACAGAATCTTTGTAACTTGATTTCTATATATTCTAGTGAAAAATTTAGTATGTAAGAAGAACAACAAAGCTATAAATCCAGAGTGTCTGATCATATACTCATCCATTTTATTCTCATACATATCTTATACTTTGTATTGCACTAAATATTTCACATTAAAACTATTAATATCATAAATACCCTCCAAGCAGCCAAGAGTCCTGCGGCTTATAGACTTCATACAGCTAAGATTGTCAAGTTATAAGAGGGGTGTGAACTTATGCTCACCCATTTAAGAGAGACGGAGAAAAGGAGCGGGTATAATAGATGGTTATTATACTTGTATTTTACTTGATTCATTTACTTATTGACTTTTAAAATATGTTTTCATATATCTATTAGCATTATTTTATTATAAACTCTTATATATTTTATTATATTACTAATATTACATACCTTAAGCAGTATAAATCAGATAGATAGACTAGCATATATTTTGTGATCCATATATATATATATATTTTTATTATATATATATTATTATGTATATTTTAATTATATATTAATATTAAATATATAATATATATTATATATATAAAATATATATTTTAATATATATATATTCTATTATATTATATAATACTGTATATATATTTTATAGTATATATATATATATTATTATATAATTATATATATATATATATAATAATATATATATATTACTATATATATATATTATATATATATATATATATATATATATTTATATTATATTATATATAATAATTATATATATATATATATAATATATATATAACACTTAATATTATATATATTATATATTATATATATTATATATATATATATATATTATATTATTTATTATAATATAATATATAATATATATATATATATATATATAATATTATATATATATGATATATAAAGTGGTATTGGTGGAACCATTAGGATACGGAACTGTACATCTCATGTATGCATAGAGGGATTTGTACTCTGAGGTACGGCTGACTAAATACCCCATTCGCACTCATAAACGTTAAACTCAATTGAAATAGCAGCTTGTTACTAAGAGAGCTTTTGTATAAAAACTGTTAAAGACTCCCCGCAAACTCCCCCAAATGGGAGGTGCCAAATTTGAATTGTAATGACTAAAGGACCCGGAAAGGGACAAAAGTCAAACGGAGTCGAGTATTGGGACCATACATCGGTGAAGAGAGGTGCCAAATTTGAATGTAATGACAATAGAACCGATTAATTGCAAATTTAATCTTATAATAGACTTGTAAACTTACCTCGAGGAAGAGAGGTCACATTTAAGATTTGTGTCGGCTGTCTATATAATTAACTTTATATAATTTGGGAGAATTATTAGTCAAATTATAGGTCTTATATAGCCCTCAGATGGCACTGACCTTTATTTGTTGATCCTAATATTTAATATTCATTTATTTAATAAAGAACTAAAACGCCACATCATTTTATTATCACGTTGAATGATTACAATTAATTAAGTAGCCTGACTATCTCAGTGCATACTTTTGTTAAATCCGAGTGACCTTTGATTGACACCTTAGAGAAATCTCTACCTTCTGAATAGGGCCTAAATTTCTAATTCTATGTAATCAATCGTATTAGTGATTAAAATCAGTGTGGTGAATATTAACTGTACGAAAAACAAAAAGTGATTTGTGACAATAAATCATAAATAAAATAAATAAAAAGTGTTTCAAAATTAGTGCCAAAAACAATTTCTACTGTGAGCATGAAGAATAAACTTAGTAAAAGGAAAAACAATAAACAGTGAAAAAGAGACAAAGCCGTTGGCAGGAGAAGCCGGCAACAAAAATTTGAAAGAGCGGCCCAAACGCCTAAATTTCCTAACAAACTTTTTAAGGCTTAAAATTGACTCAAAACTTTAAACAAAGTCTTTTTGTTAAAGCGAAAATAAAACTATGGTCGCAACAAAAAAACTCTCAGAGACTCAAATCGAGTCGCACAAGATCCTAACCTACAACGGCGAAGGGGAATAGAAAGTCACTTACCCCACAGCCTTCTCACTCTTAGTAGCTGCTGCTTGTTTTAGCTGCTTTAACTGCTTTAACTCAATGTTTTCTGCTTTAACTAATGTTTTACTGCTTTAAACTCATATATATTTTATTAACATTACATACCTGAAAGCAGTAAAATCAGTAAATCAATAGAGGTGTGACCTAACACCACGGGGGGATTAGTATGCTTTTGTTTTACTGCTTTACTGCTTTACACTTTCTGCTTTACTGCTTTAACTTTTCCTGCTTTAACTGCTTTAAACTTTTCTGCTGTACTTTGATTGGTTTTAACTTTTGACTCTATTATTGGCTGTTTTAACCTCATTATTTAGTTATATACTAGTTATGATGTTTTTTATTTTTGTTTTAACTTTAACTTTTTTATTTATGTTTATTTTATTATTAGTTTTATTTATTTTTATTATTATTTTTATTATTTTTATTTTTATTTTTTAATCCTGAGGTTGATATTAATTTTATATTAATTCATTTTTAATTATTTTATTTTTTATTTTTATTATTATAAGACTTAGTGTTATTTACTTCATGCCTATTGTTATTATTATTATAGAACACACATTCAACGTATACAACTTTAACACATTCACTATGAACAAGACTTAATACAGCACATTCCTATGCCACTCACTTACATTCACTATGCACTACTTTAATTGACCATAGATTCTTAACATTTCACTTATAGAAACACACACACGATTTAAAACTTACAACACACGCAGATTTTACTTACACTCGACAGAATTTACTTACACTCACGACACAAGATTTACTTACAATCACGCAGATTTACTTACACATAAAGTAATAATTTATTAAAAATTTTTTTATGTTTTATTAAAACCCGAATTAGTTAATTAGCCACATTGAAATATAATAAATTATTTCACTAAGTTTATTAATTTTCTATAATAAATCAATCATATCTTTGAACAAGAAATTATTAAGAAATAGTTAATTACTTTTTGTTTTATAAATTTTATATTTAAATTTTTCAAAATGAAACTTTTATATAAAAATTTTATAAAATTTTAATTAAAACATTATTTTACATATCATTGTGCATAAAGCAATAATACAGTAATAAATAATCAGTAAGGGTCAAGCCCCTAAAGACCCTCTACAACCAAGCTATGCAGGCGTTAGTGTTCTATTGACTACTGGCTTTACATGCATCTTTAGCATTGTAATAAGTATAAACATACAAAATAGGTTCTTCTCTGCTAACATAACATTTTATTTTATTAAAAATAATATCTTTTTAAGTTCTTTTTTAAATAAATTATTCACTTACATTTATATTTATTCGCTCGATGTTAAACACTAAAAAATATTTCAAAAGTTTTTAAATAATTCGGATTTTCTCTTTAAATTATTATTATTAATTATATATGTTCATTGACAATTCCATCCACGAAAAGAAAACAACAAACAACCACGCACTCCTTACAGGTGAAACTGCACCTGCCAGCTCTCCTCTCTGTAAAATGTGTTTGAAATAACTACTTCAGGCCTAAAAATTAGGATAATCCTTTTGTATCCCGGGCGATTTTAGACCTAATTCCAGGTCCAAAATATTATTTCAAACTGACCTTTTTTCTCTTTCTGTAAAAGTGGTGCAATACTACGTGGTTTCTAAATTTAAGGTCAAATTTAGGATAAGCTTTTTGTATACCAGGCTGATTTAAGCCAATACCAGGTCAAAAAGGTAATTCCAGTATAGACATAGAATCGAGAATCAATGTTATTATTATTTTAATAAATTATATTCAAACTGAAACAATGCTGATCGGTAAGATTCTTTTAAGAGGCAGGTAAGAAGGAAACTGTTTACCTTCTTGTGAGTGGCCGGAGTAATCCTTTTCTCTATATGACTTCGTATGTGATTGGTCGAGAATTTATTTTATCGCTTTTTTTTTTGGTTTTACGTATGTTAAAACAAAAACATGTTTTTTTTTTCATATCGTGATACCTGGGGCTCGGTTTATTTAAACTCTTAACATACATGTTAATATTTATTTAAGAAAGTAAAAAAATAAGGATAATAAAAACTTTAATACTAAATAATTAGAATTTTAATAATCATTATCTTACAGTATTTATTTATATATATATATATTATATATATTATATTAATATATTTTTAAATTATATATAATATATATTATATATATTATATATATATATAATATATATATATATATATATTTATATACAGGCTAATTAATATATATCCTGATTTTATATAAGGGTTCACATTAAATTATAATAAGGAATATTAATTATATATAACACTTTCCACATACATTTTAACAACGAAATTTTTATGATTATTTTATTATTAAATTTCTTTAATCTTTGCAAATATGCCAATCATTTATATCATTATCGACGATATAGTTTCGTGTCTCAGTAATACCTTCAGTTAACACATACGTAAAAAGGTTCCCGCTACAGATATCAATAGTTAATTTACATTCGGGGTCACCGGCATAAATACATTCTTTGCATTGTTTCTAAGTAGATAAATGAATTTCGTAGTGTCTATTACGGAACTTTAAGGAAGGCGTCGATGAATATCCGTAGGATTCAACTCGGATCAGGGTTTTCTTAAATGGGTAGTATTCTTGGTAGTATAACATGTAATAAATTACGGTTACGTAATTAGATAACACATATGTTTTTTACAAGCTTTGTATTTAACATCGCTTACCGTACCATCTAAACATATATTTTATCTGGCTATGCTGAAATGTAGAATCCAAATGAAGTAGGTTCAAATACTGATGTTTCATTATTTCGCTCCCATAATCTAACTTCCAAACTGATTAGGTTTTGATGTTTATAAAATGCTGAGTAAGTTGCTTTCATTGCTGGTTTCTTCTTCGCACAGGCTAATACCTGTTTCGGTCCATTTAAATCTGAACTTGGTTTAAAGTATGCTGTAAGCCACACTCTTCAGTGTGATTACAATATACAAAGTATTTTCATACTGGCTCATGAATCGCTTGGTATTATAAAGGGTGAATTGGGTAGCACAACTTGAAAAATTTCAAAATCCATGCGGGTTTTCTTTTGGTTATATAAGAATGAAACGGCCTACTTCCTGGGATCTTGGATTTCCCACTGATAATGTCTTGTATTGAGGTATAACATGTTAAGGTGAATCATATATACACCTTGTGAAATTAGAGCACCTTTTATTTAACAAACCAGACAGAACTTGTGCAACAGCTTAAGAGCCAAAACGAGTATATGATTTTAAAAAAAATGAGTTTGGATCTAAAACACGCATCCATCCAATAATATTTTCATGCCAATCCGAGATAAGGTTTCAGGATATAAAAACACATGTTTTTTAACAGTACGTAAAACCAAAAAAGCTCTATTTTCACTAAAGTGTATAATATATGATTCACCTTAAACATGTATTACCTCAATCATGACATTAATCCAGTGGGAAATGCAAGATCGCATCAGGCAAGTAGGGTTTCATTCTATATAAAGAAACCCGATGGATTTGAATTTTTCAGGTGTGCTACCAATCACCCTGTTATAATACCAAGCGTATTTTTGTGAGTCCAGATGAAATTACTTTGTATATGTAATCACACTGAAGAGTGGCTTACAGAATACTCTAAAACCAAAGTTTAGCGTTTAAATTGGAGACCGAACAGTTATTAGCCTGTGCGAAGAAAACAGCGATAAGCAACTTACTCTGGCATTTTATAAACATCAAAAAATAATCAGTTTGGAAGTTTTAGATTATGGGAGAGAAATAATGAAACATCAGTATTTGAACCTACATCATTTGGATTCTACATTTCAGGCATAGCGCAGATGAAATATATGTTAGAGGTACGTAAGCGCATGTTAATACAGCTGAAGAAGACAAATGTGTTATCTAATTACGTAACCGTAATTCATTCATGTTATACCCAGAATACTACGCATTTAAGGAAAACCCTGATCGATGATCCTACGGATATCATCGAGCGCTTCCTAAGTTCTATAGACGTACAGAAAATTCATTTTTACTTAGAAAACAATGGCAAGAATGTATTTATGCAGGTGACCCCGAATGTTAATATACTATGATATCTGAGCGGGAACCTTTTTTACGTATGTGTTAACTGAAGGTATTACTGAGATCACGAAACATCATCGTCGACTACTGATATAAATGATTGGCAATATTTGCAAAGATTTCGAACGAATTTTAAATATAAATAATCATAAACATTATGTGTAAAAAATGTATGTGGAAGTGTTATATATAATAATATTCTCTATTATATTTTAATGTGAAAACCTTAATATGTTAGAAATCATTGTATATATTTAATTTTAGCGCCCTTATATATTTATATATATAGTATATACATATATATATATATATATATCATATTTATATATATATATATATATAATATAATATATATATATATATAATTATATAATTATATATATATTTATCTATTATATATATATATAAATTACTGTTAAGACCATGATTATTTAAAAATTCTATTATATAGTAAAGTTTTTAATATATCCTTATTTTTTACTTTCTTAAATAAATATTTAATGTATGTTAAGAGTTTAAATAAACGAGCCCCAGGTTCAGGATATTGAAAAACATGTTTTTACATACGTAAAACCAAAAAAAGCGATTAAATAATTCTCGACCATCATATCGAGGTTCATATAGAATGATAAGGATTACCTTTCGGCGCACGTCAGCAAGAAAGGTAAAACCATTTCCTTCATTACCTGCTTAAACGGATCTTACCGATCCAGCATGTTTCAGTTTGAAATATATTTATAAAATAATAATCAACATTGATTCTCGATTCTGGTCTATACTGGAATTACCTTTTGACCTGGTATTAGGCTAAAATCAGCCTGGATACAAAAAGGCTTATCCTAAAAATTTAAGACTAAATTTAGACCTAACGTAGTTATTGCACCACATTTTTACAGAAAAAGGTCAGTTGGAAATATATTTTGACCTGGATTGGTCTAAATCGCCCCGGGATAAAAAAGGATTATCCTAATTTTAGGCCTGAAGTAGTTATTTCAACACATTTTACAGCGAGAGAGCGGTCAGTTTCGTATCTGTAAAGGAGTGCGGGTTGTTGTGTTTTCTCGTGATGGATTGTCATTGTACATAATAATAATAATCATAAAGAAAATCCGAATTATTTAAAAACTTTGAAATATTTTTTAGTTAACATCGAGCGAATAATATAAATAAATGTAAGAATTAATTGTTGATTTTAATAGAACTTAAAAAGACTTTTAATAAAATAAATGTTATGTAGCAGAGAAGAACTTATTTTTTAATTTATATACTTATTCATGGCTAAAAGATGATTATGCAGTAAAGTCAATAGAACATAGAACGCTGCATACTTGGTGTAGAGGGGGTGGGCTAGGGCTGACGCTTACTGATTTACTGATTTATTGGTTTAAGGTCTGTAAATTACATGTTTTTAATAAAAAATTTCATTCCATTTTAGTAAAAGTTATTTTTTAAACTTGATAGTTATAAATTTATAAACAAAACGTATTAACATTTAATAATAATTTCTTTGTTCAATAGATAATGATTGATTAATTATAGAAGTTTTAAGAAACTTTTGAAATAATTTTAGTATATTTGAATGAGTAATATAAATGTAACGTGTTTAATTAACAATAAAATTGTTTTTTTAATAAATTATACGTTATATGTGTAGATAAATCTGCGTGTGTAAGTAAATCTGTGTGTTGAGTGGTAAGTAAATTGCTGTGTGAGTGTAAGTAAATCTGCGTGTGTAAGTAATTCTGTGTGTGTGTATAAGTGTAATGTAAGTGTCTATGGTAAAATGTAAGTGTCATAGTGAATGTAAGTGGCATAGTGAATGTGTGTATAAGTTGTCATGAGTGAATGTGTGTATCAGTGTCATAGTTAATATTTCTAAAATAATAATAACAATAGGCATGAAAGTAAATAAACTAAGTATAATAATAAAATAAAATAAAATCAATAAA
>JABUQX010078474.1:0-10307 GCA_015478945.1 Trachelipus rathkii
GTGGTGATATATATAGTATATATATTATATATATATATATAATATATTATATATTATTATATATATATATAATTATATATATATATATATATATATTTTATAATAATATTATATATATATATATATATACGTTATGTCAAAAAGTAAGTGTACTGATATCCGTATTTTAATTAATGTATTAACTTATATGAAATTACAAAGTTTCTCCTTTTCGAAGTATGACCCTTGGATGTTACACAGCGATTCAAACGTTTCTCCGCCTGTTCATAATAGCAGTACCGGAAGTTATTTTCCTGAAATGTGTTTAGATTGCCACGTGTTACAATCATTTTATTTTTTCCCATCGTCCCAAAAATGATGACCTTTTAACTTCATTTTCAACTTAGGAAGAGGTAGAATATCGCATGGAGCTAGATTTGGGCTGTATGAAGGATGTGGAAGTACTTGAAGTGTTTCATCGACAGAAATTTTTTATATTGAAAGCGGCACATTGTGAGATGCCTTATCGTGGTGACCCCGATAGTCTGCAATGTCTCACTGATTCGACTTGAACTCGTTTCGGAAGTACGTCCCAAGACACTTTGAAAATAGACGTGATAACTGCTGTCCTGAAGTACCAAATTCCTTGTGCACAATACCACGGCTGTCGAAAAAAAAATAATCAGTGTTTTCACCTTGGACTTGCTCATACGTGCTTTCTTCGAACGAGGAGAATTTTTGAGTGCCATTTCGCACTTTGCCGTTTGGTTTCAGGATCGTACTCAAAAACCCATGATTCATAGCCTGCTATAACTTTATCCAAAAAAAATTTCTCCGTTTTGAAGTCTTCAAGTTAAAATCTTTGGACAAATTTGACCCTGTTCTCTTTCTGCTCCACAGACATGTCTTTTGGCACAGTTTTGCACAAATTTTTTGAACTGTGCAAATGTTCGTTAAAATTCTATGAAAACTGCATTTTTATCCAAAACCAGTTTCTTCTGCAATCACTCTGACACTGAACCGGCGGTCTCTCTACATCACAGCTCTAACAATCTCCACATTTTCATCATTTGTTGAAGAGTTTGGTTTTCCACGACGAGCGTCGTCTTCAACATTTTCTCGGGCCCTCTTTGAAGGCCTTTCTGCTACTTAAAAACCATAGTTCTCTATAGAGTGGCATCCCCAAAGCTTCGTTTAAAGAACTATATACCTCAGTTTTAAACATGTTACGGTTACACAGATTTCCAATTGAATGCCTCTGTTCAATAATAAATTTCATCCGCAAAAACAAAACGAGGATAGAAAACACGCCATTCATAATAATCAAAAATAAAGCAAACCGTAATTAGAGGTTAGCATGCTATTACTTATTCTTTTTTATTGTAAGACTGACTGTAGATTTTTTTTTTTTTAACTCGGTAGGAATATATTAGCCCTATGGATATGTAGCCTGCGCAACTATCTACCCATTCTTATACGTCACGGAGGAGCTACATTACTCAGTCGTTTATGGGATATTCAGTAAACTTACTTTTGGGACAAGAGTTACTTTTATATATAATATATATAGTACTATATAGAGACTGTAAAAGAATAAAATCAATAGTATATATATATATATATATATATATATATATATATATATATATATATATAATATATATAATATATATTTTTTATTAAATATATATTTTTTATATATATAATAATATACCATATATATATATAATATATATATTAATATATATTAAGTATATATAATATATATAGTGTATATATATATATATAATATATATATTATATACTATATATTTATTATATACTATATAATATATATATATAATATTATATATATATATATTAGTTTATGAATAAGATAATTATTTTTAAATTACTATTTCGGAAGAAAAAACGCATAAAATAAGGAGTAAGGATAATAATAAGAACAACTAATTAAAATGTATATATTGAATTTAAAAATTTTGATATAAATATTTGTTATATTTTATATCATTATATTAGTTAAATAAATAGTAGCAATAAGCTTATTAATAAACTGATAAGTAAATTGATATAGAGTATATAACTATTAAATTTCCTTTTAATATTACAGATATAACAGAAATTAGGAAAAAAAAGTGTCCAAATAAATTCTACATTTTGAAGCTTCAACATTTGAATGAAACGTACGATGACGTCACCCTCGAGAGACATCCAAATTTGCCCAAATTTCTCACAGAATCGAGAAACATATCATCTTCTTTACCTGAAGGACAACTTCGTCCAGCAAAGACTCAAAAAAAGGTTGTTATTTTTGAAAACGTAGTTCTGCACAGCGCTTATGGTGGAAACTACATTTCATTTAGAGGTTGTGGCTCAACAAACCTGTTCACCTTCTTTTCCCCCCCCAAAAAAAATACTTTAAAACGGCCTCTATGCTACACATATGTTTGCTTAGATTCTTTAGAACATCCAAACTGTGAATAAAACTATCGTGTGCTACAATATTTTTCTGCTTTAATATATTATATAATATATATATATATATATATTAATATAATATATATATATACTATATATAAATAAGTAATAATTATTATATATATATATATATCTATAACTATATAAATAGTATATATAATTATATATACTATATACTATATATATATCATATATAATATATATATATATACATATTATTATAACTATCTATATATATATCATATATAATATATATATATACATTATATATATAATATAATATATTATATAATATATATATATATATATCATATATATAAATATATATATTATATAGTATATATAGTACTATTATATATATATAATATAATATATACTATATATACTATATACATATTATATATATATATATTTACGTTTATGTATGAGATTCACCAAGGCCCAAAAGGAAGCGGCACTTGGATATAATCAACTTCGTCGGGTGTTGTCCTGGCTCATACTTAATTTAATATGACTCATAAACGAAAAACTTTGAGATGGCAAAATGATGTTCCAGTGGAGAAAAAAAAATGAAGCTGTCTTCTACATTATATTTATATAATATATATATATATAACTATATATCAGTTATAGTATATATACTTCAATATATTATATTCATATATATATATATATAAGTAATACATACTACTATCTATATACTACAAACACAATTTAATAATATTATATATTATAATATACTATAATATTTATATATATAAAACTATATCTATATATATTATATCTATTATATATATATATAATAACTATACATATATATAGTTATATATATCTATAATATATATTATAATATATATATATAATATATATATATTATACCATATATATATATATATATTCTTTTTTTTCTTGTAATACTACAAATGCTCGTAGTTGTATTGATACTTGATGATTAAAGTCCCTATGATGGTACCGTTAATATTATTTTTCAAAAATGCGAAGTAAAAATATATTTATAATACATAAGTGTAATTAAAATCACAGAGAAACAACAGAATAAAAAAAGATGCCGAGCTTTCGGGATCCATACTCGGATTCACATCTTCACAGGACTGAATTGTCGAACAAATTGGTTCTGATATGCAATTGAGCTACTCCATCCTATTCTTTCATTTCTGGCAAACTTGCGTTTAGTTCTGTCAAAATTTACAACGATGACGTTCTAATTTTTAAGTTTTATTGATCAAGTTCATGAGTGCTGTTGAATTCCTTCGCAAGTATTTGTTAGTAGTTAGATCGATTGTACTTCTCCCTTTTGTAGATTGAATAGTTCGGTGCTGCTTTTTCATATAATGAACGAGTATATTTAATTTTTTCTGACTGTGTGTTGCTAATATTTTTGAACATGACTGGTGAATTCTACATCAATAGCGTGGTTAAAAATTTTTCCTTGCATGACCGTACTAAGATGATGTTGTAGTATTCCATGATCATTCTTATGATTGGATAGAACCTGGTTTTACAAGTTAATTGGTTTCTCCTATGTAACTTATTTTTCACTCTGAGTTCTTGCACTTTTATATTTGTATATTACGGAATTTTTAATTTCATTGATATTATTAGGTTAGTGCCATTATATTTAAGTATTATATTATTTGATTTTACAGTCTGTATTGAATTCGGTATAAATTTACATTTTTTGTTATGTGCCACTATCAATGAAAGCTGCGGTATATCAAAAAAGCTAGTTGGGATTACGAAGAGAATTGCGATAATATAATTTATTTACCGAAATTTAACAAACTAATTTCAAATGCTACTTTTAAAGTACATAGCTTCTTAAACATTAATATAATAACTCTGCTGTAGAACATACAAGCACTAAAATACCAAAGAAGGTAACACTCGAGCTTGTTCATCCGATGTGCAATATGAAGAAAAGTAATCCTGGTTAAATTAATTCATTATTTACAATAACGGAAAATGTACAAGCAAGATTAATAAGATAAAATTGGAATATTTGTATGATATATTTTCCTTATCGTTCTAAACTGTTAAAAATAAAATAAAAAAAATTAAACATTTTTAAATAAATATTGGTAACTATTTTAGGTTTATGCCCATTATCTGTGACTAATGTAGCCGAAGCCAATTGTTTTTCATAATTTACGTTATCGAACAAAATGTACAACTTCGCGCATAGTGAAAAAAGTTTGAGTTTTTTTTCTATGCACTTATATAAATTTATTCGATGTTTGAAAAGTCAAAGTGTGTTTTGGTTGTGACGTATGGTCATGGGAGAAATGGTCTGAGGTGATGTTGAAGGAGAGTGGATTTCTGGGATAATCTGATGATGTTTTGGATGGAGTGAGTAATAGCTTCAGATTGATTGTGTTCTGTGATCTAAATGGTTGGATAGATAATCAAAAAAAGTGATGGCATAACAGGTGGCTTTGGGGTGACCAGAGAAAATGAGGAGGGAAGGTGATTGATTTATGTGAGGAGAGAGTTGTGTGAACTGTAATTTGTAATATGATTTCTTTAAACGACAGAGCATTCATAAGGTATGCTAGAGTTGGTGTAACGGTATATGGGATTGATATCGAAAGGTGAAAGTATGATTGATTTTGTGTTGGTGAAGATGTTGAAGTAAGTGTTGGATGTTAAATCAGTGAGGGGTTAGGGATATGATTATCGGGTCATTATGTTGTTTCATGTGAGATCAAGTTAGTGGGGGGCTTGGATGGAGAGGAAGGTTACAAAAAAGGAAGAGAGAAGAAGTAAGGGTGACAGGTTAAGTGAATAAGGTAATAAGGATAATATTTAAGAGCGCTTGTGATAGTTGAATGTGAACAAGTTTGAAAAACTGAACAAATCTGGACGCAAATGAAGGAAGCGTTTATTAGTAGTGCAAGAGAATATGTGAAGGTGCTAAAGTAGGAAGAATATTAACAGAGAGTGGTGGAATGAAGTGGTGCAAGCGATTAAAAGTAAAAAAGAAGTGTGCAGTTAAATCGGTTGGAATGATGAGGTCTCAAAAGAAAGTTGTTTGGAATTATTTGAGGAGGAAAAAAGGAAGACTAAAAGATGCATAGGTAGGAGGAAAAATGAGATAAATGAACAGTTTGGAAGGAGGGTGAATGGGGACTTATAAGTAAATAGGAAGCTCTTCTGGATAGAAGCGCGAAAGGTTAAGAATGAGAATAAGGGGAATGTGCCTAGAATAATGAATAGGAATGGTGCTTTCTTAACTGATGAAATGGATGGGAGGAGAGTGTGGAGGTAACACTTCGAAAATCTGCATAACATTGGCAATAATGAAGAGGTGATAGTGAATGTATGTGGGTTAGATGGTGCAAGAAGGAATAGGTATTTTGGGGATGAGGTAATGGGTAGAGTGAAAAAGTTGAAGAATGAATAGATTTGGAAGTTGTTAAACAAAGTGTTTATGGAGGGTACAGTTCCGAGGGATTGGAGGCGAGTAGTAATAGTATACTTACATAAGGGGAACTGTAGGAATTATATGGGAATTAGTTTATTGAGTGTTGCTGGTATTTTGGTCGAAAGAGTAGGTCGAGTGATTAAGGGACTGATTGGTGAAGAACAAGGTGCATTTAGATGTGGTAGAGGATGTGTGGATAAAATTTTTTCGTTGAAACAAGATTGAGAAAATGAGACAGAAGAATAAATTGTATTTAGGTTTTATGGATTTGCAATAGTCGTATGATAGGATTAAAAGGGAAGCTCTATGGCAAGTATTAATATATGGTGCTGGTTGTAGGCTGCTGAATGGAATCAAAAGTATGTATGACGATAGTGAAGCGTGTGTAAGAATAAATGGAATTGAGAGGGATTGGTTTAATATTAATAGCGGAGTGAGGCAGTGATATGTTATGTCTCCTAGGTTATTCAATTTGTGTATGGGTGGGATAATGAAGGAATAAGAGGTATGGGTGACGTTGAAGGTGTTAGAATGATGGAAAATGAAAGAGAGTGGAGGGTGCCCTACTTTTTTTAGGAGGATGTTTGGTTTTATGTGGCAAATCTGAAGAAAGTTTGAGAGGATTGGTAGAAGGGTTTGGCAGGATGTGTAAAAGGAGGGGTTTGAAAGTAAATGTAGATTAGTGTAAGGTTATGGTAGTGAGGAGTCCGCGGTGTAAAGTTATGTTAGATGGTGAGCAATTGGAAAGAGTGTCTGAGTTTAAATATTTAGGATATATGTTGGATGAAAAGGGAATGGATGATGCTGTGTAGTAGGAAATTTGTGAAATGGTAGGAAGGGTGGCGAAGTTAAATCCTTGGTAGATGTAAAGGGACTAAATCTTGAGTGCACTTGGGTTTTGCATGAGGGATGTTGTTACTTGTGTCAATGTAAAGCAGGGAAACTATGGTATGTTATAAGAGCTATAGATCTAAGATACAATGTGTTCAGATGGAAAATCTTAGGAGCGTATTATGTGTGAGAAGAATTGATAAAATGAAGAATGAATGCATTAAAGAGTTGTGTGGTGTGAAGAAGGATAAATTGGACTAAGAATAAAGAGAGTAATTGAGATACTTTGGTCATATGGAAAGGATGGATGTTAGTCAGTTGGTTAAGCGGATGTATAGTGGTGTGTGCTGGGAATCGACCGGCTGGGAGATCGAAGAAAAAGTGGATTGATTCAGTAAATAAATGCCTGAAGGAGAGGAATGAGTTTCTCTAAGGCGAGAAGAAAGGTGCATAATAGGAGTAACTGGCGGGGTTTCGTGAGTGGATATGGTTGTGGACCTTGGTCAGAGGATGAAACCTACATTGACGAATAGTTATGCCAAACGATCCATGGATGTGAGGTCCCGTTACAGTTCCGTTTAAACCCAGGGGGGATGGATTTTTCTGACAGTTGCGATCTAGTTTCATTTAAGGGTATAAAGGGGACGGTAAGTAGGGGGGTCCTTTCCTTTCGACTTGCGTCACATTCTTCTACTACTTTTCTGTTCCGGTGTATGATAAGAACCTCACTCCCAATCTGGGGATAGGAGGTAGATGAAGATAAGAATTTCTTAATGAAACTTTAAACACATGCTACCAAAAATGGGCTGAGTTTCTCATCAACAGCTGTAGCTAATGTATGTCAAGAGCAAACCATATTTCCTAATATGATGACCCTATACTGTAGCAGCACTTTCTATAGAGGAGAACGTTAGTATAATAACCATAGTACAAAATTTAATAATATAAGTAATAATATATAATAATCATAATATAAATATAATAATTAATAAAATTAATACTATTACTACTAATAATAAAAAGGTTCATAAACAAAAAATTGTATAGAGAATTACTAAATTTTATTAATTATATATATATATATATATATATATATAATATATATATATATATATATATATATATATATATATATATATATATAATTATTATATAGTATATATATATATATATATATATATTATTATATATATATATAATATATAATTATATATATATTATATATATATATTATATATAATACAAATTTTAAAAATATAAATTACACAAAATAATGCACACACAAATTGACATACACAAAAAAAATAGCTGTGCAAATTATCACATGAGAAATTGAATTGCATCGTTAAAGTTATTATATATATATATATATATATATATTATTATATATAATATATATATATATATATATATATATATATATAATAAATATTATTATATATATATTATTATTATATAGTATTATTATATATTATATACTATATATATTATATATATATATATATTATTATATATATAATATATATATATATATTATATATATATATATATATATGTAGTATATATAATTATATATATATAAATATTATTATTATAATATATATATGCTTAATAATAAAATATTTTTTAAGAACTATTAATATCTGCAAAGGTTACATTAATCACATCTGAATTTTATTTCTAATAAGTCTTATAAAGATTGTGTTAATGTATTAGGTTGGGTGTCATTTGGTTATTAAGTATTAATATTCATTATTAGAAATTTTTTCATGCATCTAATTATTTAAATTGATTGTTAGTTTCTTTAATAGGTTATGGATGTGTTTTTCTAATTTATTATTGGTATAATATATTATGCTCACTACACTATTTTGGGTGGATTCACTTTCTCTTCTCATTCACTTGTCTCTCTATTCCTATTTATATTATTTATTATCTATTTTATTATTTTTATATATTATTCTCAAACTTGGTCAATATATATCTACTAGTTCATCTTTTCAAACTATAAAAACTACCCTTGCTGCCGAAATATTTAAGGGGGTGGTATACCCTAAAAAAAAGGGTGGGTGGGGTGGTCCTAGGAAACGGTGTCGTAAGTTGGAGGGGTGTAAGCGGGGATCGGGAGTGTAAAAGGAGAGTGGGGAAATTAGCAGCACAAAATGTGAAATTAAGTAACGTTTCTTAATATTAAAAGTAATAATAATAATAATAATAATAATATAATAATATAATATAATAATAATAATAATAATAATAATAATAATTTAGATAATAATAATTTAAATAATATAAATTCAAAATTTTACTTATATATATAAATTTTTAATTAAAATAAGAGCATTTGCCATTTGGTATAACATAGACTAGAGAAGAAAAGTATAAATATAATAATATATAATAATAATAATAATAATAATAATAATAATATAATAAGGGGAAGTGTTTATTAGCTATTTCAATGATGAAATAAAAAAAATAATAGTGTTTGTTTATTCATTTGTAACAAACGCTAACATGTAACGCATGTAACGTAACACTTAGATCGGATAACACTCAATCACACAATCCACATCCTTCAATCACAAACCTAATTATCTTCATATTTCAACTAACTCTAAATAATTATCTTAATTATCTAACTTGTAGCCATATATATATATATATTATATATATATCTACTAAGTTTATTATACTATATTAGTGTTATATTATAGGAATGATATTATTAGTCATATATATATTATATATATATATTAATATATACTCTCTATATCATATTTATTATATATATATAATTTATAAATATTAATATCTTAATTCCATTAAACTCACCCACACCTGCTACTCTGAATAACCAAACGCTTCTAATTACCAAAACCCTCACTTTCATCAAATACCCCCCAATAACGTACTGATACAAACAGCATGCAATTCAACAAAAAGGGGTGACCAAATGTAGGATTTCGTTGGGTATGTATGAGACCTAAGTACCCGAAAAAGGGAAATATATATATATAATATATATATATAATATAATATAAATATATATATATATATATACTTATTTTACTTCTTAACTGTATATATATATTATACTATATAATTTGGTGGTTTATATATATATATAATATATTATAATATATATGTAAATATATATAATATATAATTATTACACCTAAAACTGAAAGCACACAATGTAGAGCAAAAATCCACAAAAATAAACTAATTAACAACGAAACAAAAGGCAATAATGAATAATTAATAATGAATAAATATAATTCATTAATTTAATATAATAATATAATAATAATAATAATAATAATAATAATAATCATCTCAACTAATGTCTATTATGGTATCTCTTATTTAATAGGATGATTACTATATATATATATATATATATATATAATATATATATAATATATTATTATATATAATATATATTATATTATATATATCTATATATATATATATTATATATATATTATATATGGATATAAGTAAATATATTTATTATTAATATATATATAGTATATATATATTTATATATATATAGTATTAAGTTTGAAGG
>JABUQX010078475.1:0-7500 GCA_015478945.1 Trachelipus rathkii
GCTTGCTCTTGCTATATATATATATATATATATATATAAGGTTTTAAAGTCATTTCAATAAAGGGTTGTAGGTCACTTAGTAACTAATACTGAATTTACACTAAATTCTTTTATTCTAGAATGATATAGTGCTCGTTCATAGGTTCACATTAATATGTCGATAAGAGACCTATTTCTCTAAAAGGTCAATGCAATTTTGTTTTGTTTTCTTTGCATGAAGTGGAATAAATTAAAAGGGTATGCAATTTGATTGCCCAATTATTTAATTCATTCGATGAAGCTTGGAACACCCTAATATATATATATATATATATATATATATATATATATATATATATATATATATATATATATCACTATATATATATATATATATATATATATATATATATATATATTTGAGAGTGAGGAGGGTGTGGAGGTGGAGAACTTGATTACTGTGCAGTAGTATGAGGATGGTGTGGAGGTAGAGTACTTGAATACGGTGTACTAGTATGAGGAGGCGTTGAGGTGGATTAAGAGTGGGAAATCTCTAGCTGAAGATCAAATTTCGATAGAGCTAATCAAGGAGGGTGAAGGGAGGTTGAAGGAGATGATTATAGCGTTGTTTAACTTATGTTAGATGGAGTGAGAAGTTCCTGAAAGATGACATATAACGATTATATTATATTACATGTGACTGTGGTAATTACAGAGGAATCTCTCTGTTGGACCACTTGGCGGAGGTACATAAAAGAATACTAGAAAAAAAGATCAGGGAAGTGATAGAGCCGCAATTAGGAGAAGAGCATTATGGATATAGAAAAAGTTTAAATGCAATAGACCTTATTTTTGCATTAAAAATTGTGGTACAGAAGATGTGGGAATTTAACAAGAAGCCACACATAGCCTTCATAGATTTAATGAAAGCTTTCGACTATGTGCCTAGAGCCCTACTGTGAAAGGTCCTAAGAGAAGAGTAAATAGTTGGAGAAAAACTAGCAAATACATTAAAAAGTACGTATAGAGTATGTAAATGTATAAAGTAAGAATAGGGTGTAAGGGTGAAGATTGGTTTTAGGTGGAGACTGGAGTGAGGCAGGGTAGTGTTTTGTCCCCATTGCTTTTTATAACGATTTATACAGAGTGATCAAAAAGTTTAATAAGAAATTGTAGACCTCAAAGGAAACATTATGGTGGTATATACACGGATGACCAAGCTTGTCGGTGGAATGAGGAAGAGTAGGAAGTGTTGATGAGACGTGTGGTAAGTTTCGCAAAAGCTTAAAGGAGGCAGGATTGGAAATGGATGTGAACAAGTTAGCGATTATGATTGTTAGCAGAGACGAGGAAGAATCTATTGAGATCATTAATGACGGCAACTTAAATACTTTGGTGGGTTCTTTACGATGAGTGGAGGTTGTATGTGGGAGGTAGAGGAGAGAATTGAAAAATATGGAGGAATAGTAAGAGCTTTTACCACATTATAAAGATCAGATTACAGATTTAAAAGTGAAAAGAAAAATATTTTTAATAGTTTATTGATACCCATACTGACATATAAGTCTGAAACTTGGGCAATAAAATTGAGGGAGCAAAAGAGAATCCGAAACACGGAGATGAGTGTGCTGAAAACGATGCTGAGACAAAAACGAAGAGACAGGGTAAGAAAGGAGTGGGTGAAAGAAAGGTAGCTCTGGCTTCGGTAATAAATAGAGTTGATTTGGTAAGGCTGTGGTGGTGGGGATACCTGGAGAAAATGTAGGTGGATTGAGTGGCAAGTAGGAGGTGGAGGTTTAGAGTGAAGATGATACCTAGGAAGACCAAGAAGAAGGTGGATAGGTTGTGTGGAGGAGGACTCTTTGAGAAGACAAGGATTCCCATCGACGCGAGAACTGAAGACGTAAGATATATATATATATATATATATATATATATATATATATATATATATATATATATATACTTACCTTATCTTTATTTATATATATATATATATATATATATATATATATATATATATATATATAATAATAATATAATATGTAATAATAATAATAATATATATAACTAATAATAATAATATATATATATAATAATATATAAAATTTATATATATATATATATATATATATATATATATATATATATATATATATATAATATATATATATGTATATATATATATTAATATATATATATAATAATAATAATAATATATATATATAATAATAATATATAATAATATATATAATAATATATATACCGGTACCATAATAATATATATAATATGTATATAATATAATAATAATATGTAATATATGTAATATATATATATATAATAACATATATATATATATATATATATATATATAACTGCTATATATATATATATATATATATATATATATATATATATATATATTTAATATATATATATATATATATATATATATATATATATATATATATATATATATATATATATATATATAACTGCTATATATATATATATATATTCATTTATCCCATTTTAAATGAATGAGTCACAGAAGATTTTTACTCTTCGTCAGCGGGATTCGAACGTTGGACTCCGCGTGTCGCTGAGTTAACAACAACCGGATCCTCCAACCACTAGGCCATCCACGTCCCCAAAAAGAACGCTTCAAACCTATAATTTTTAAAGCACCCGGTTTTCTCATCCCACAAATGCTGAGTACTCAAGGCCTGGCCCCACATTCAATTTGTATATGGATGGGGTTATGAAGGCATTTGAGGTGGGGATGGCAGTGTGTTAGAATGGTGGAGAATGGAGTTGAGTGGAGGGTGCCCTACCTATTATGTGGATGATTTGGTTCTGTGTGGCGAATCCTGAAGAGAGAGTTTGAGAGGATTGATAGAGATTTGGCAGGGTGTGTGAAAGGAGGGGCTTGAAAGTAAACGTGGATAGAGTAAGGTTATGGTTGTGAGTGAGGACACTCCTCAGTGTGAAGTTATGTTAGATGGAGAGCAGCTAGAACAAGTGTCTGAGTTTAAATATTTAGGGTATATGTTGGATGAGAAGGGAACGGACGATGCAGAGTAGTAGGAAAAATGTGAGTGGGAGGAAGGTGGCTGGTGCAAAATTAAATCGTTGGTGAATGCAAAGGGACTAAGTCTTGAGTGTGCTAGGGTCTTACATGAGGGTATGTTGTACCTGTGTTATTGTATGGTAGTGAGACTATGGTCTGGAATAAAGAACAATGTATCTAAAGTTCAATGTGTTCAAGATGGACAATCTTAGGGGTGTGCTAGGTGTGAAGAATTGATAAAGAGAGAGGAATGAACGTATTAGAGAGTGGTGTGTGGTGTGAAGAAAGGAATAAATTAGATAATAAATGAAAGTATATTAAGAATGTTTGTTCATGTGGAAAGGATATATGATAGTAGATTAGTTAAGCGGATGTATAGTGGTGATGTTGGGAACCGACCGGCTACGGGAGACCGAAGAGAGAAAGTGGATTGAGTCGGTGAACGAATGTCTGAAGGAGAGAGAAATGTGAGTTTGGCAGAGGCGGGAGGAAAGGTGCATAATAGGGAAGAATGGCGGGGTTTTGTATAGGGCATGGTTGTGGCCCACATGGGCCAGAGGATGAACCCTTACATTGACTTTATTTACCATAGTGAGGGTCCGTCGCGGTCCCCATGATGCTCTAGGGTGGATTTTCTGTCTGTGACGAGCTCTCACTGATTAATGGTACAGAGAGGGCGGCCAAGGCTGGGCTTTCTTTTCGACGTTTGTCATGTTCTCTACTGCTTTTCTTACTTTTCCGATGCTTGTACAGCACCTTACCCTCAATCTTGGGGGGCTTCAAGAGGTGCTACAGTAAAGGAAAGATTCATATTTACTTTAAATATTCTTTCTTTCTAAGTTTATCTTTCCTTTTTCTCTTTTATATATAACATATATATATATATATAGCTATAACTATATTATATATGTACATATATATATATATATATATATATATATATATATATATATAATATATATATATATATTTAATAATTATAACAATTATATACTAATAATCGCATACGTCTCTATCACATATAGATAAAATATATATATATAACCTTAATATATATCCAATATATCAGCAACTTAATATATGTAGCAACCAGCCAGCAATAGCTGCTGCTGCCAACAACAATAACCATATATTTATATATATACATTCCGTTTTTCTTCCTTTCTTTATCCTCCACTTTGTCCTCAGATTAGGAGTGAGATGCGCAACATATACCGGAGACGGAATAGTTAAGAAGAAGAACATGATGCAAGTCGAACGGAAATTAAACCCCCCCCCCCAATACCCCCCCTTCATACCCTTAAGTGAGAGCCCAAGCCAGAGCCAGAGCCAGAGCCAAAAATCCACTCTAAGGCTTCACAATTTAAGGATTCATGCCCTGAGTCATACCAACACCATTCCCCCTCACAAAATCCCGCCATTCACTCCTATTATACACCTTCAATTTCGCCTCTGCCAAACTCACATTACTTTTCTTCAGACATCCCTTTACTAAGTCAATTGACCTTTTCTTTCGTCTCCCAGTCGGTCGATTCGCAGCACTGTAAGTCTGCTTATGCAACCATTATCACCCATCATTTCCATATGACCAAACCATCTTAATGCATTCTCATTTATTTCCTCATTCATACCTTTCTTCACACCACACAATTCTCTAACATGTTCATTCCTCATTTTATCAATTCTTCTCACATCTAACACGCCCCTAAGATTATCCATCTAAACAGATTGTATCTTAGATCTTTACCTCTTATTCCAAACCATTGTCTTAATACTATACATTAACACCGTAAACATCATACCCTCATGACTAATCCTAGCGCGCTCAAAACTTAGTCCCTTTGCATTCACCAAGGATTTGATTACACCAACCACCTTCATATTATTCACAATTTTCCTACTAAACTCTGCATCATCCATTCCCTTTCCGTCCAATATTTAACATAAATATTTAATCTTAGATACTTGTTCCAAGTGCTCAGCACCCAGCTTGATTTCACACTGCGTACTCTCCTCCAGTACCACCATAACCTTACTCTTCTCTACACTTACTTTCAAATCCCACCTTTTACACATCCTGCCAAACCCATCTACCAATTTTCTTAATCTTTCTTCCGATTCACCACACTAAACCAAAACAAAAAAAAATAAGCAGGCACGTTCCACTTTTATATTACCTTTCAGTCTAACACCATCCCTTGCCTCACCTACCTTTAATTCTTTCATCACTCCATCCATCTAGAAAATAAATAGCCATGGATACAAAACACATTCCTGCATCACGCCACTCTTAATATTAAACCGTTCACTCTTCACTCCAGTTATTCTTATACATGTGTCGCTATCGAGATACATACTTTTGATTCCATTCGGAAGCCTACCACCAACACCATATATCACTAATACCTGCCACAGAGCTGCCCTATCCTGCCATACGCCTGTTGCAAGTTTAAAAATATTAATTACAATTTATTCCTCTTCTCTCTCATTTGCTTCAGTGTAAAAATTTGATCTACACATCATCTATCACTTTTAAATGCACTTTGTTAATCAACAATCAGCCCATCAGTCACTCGACGTACTCTTTCAACCAAAATACCAGCATATATCTTCCCTACAACAATCAATTAACTATTTCCCCTTTAGTTTCCCTTATCTCCTTTATACTTATATAAGAGTACTAACACTACTCTCCTCCAGTCATTCGGAACTACGCACTTCAAAAATAATTTGCTACACATCTTATATATCCAGTCAATCACAATCTCGCCTCCATTATTGATCATTTCACCAGTAATTTCATCTATTCCTAAAGATTTACCATTCTTCAACTTTCTCACTCTACCTATTACCTTCTCCCTACTAATTACCTAATCCTCAAAATACCTACTTCTTCTTACATTATTAAAGCCATACACCTCTATTACCTCTTACCTCTATTACCTCTATTACCTCTTCATTACTGCCAATATTATGCAGATTTTTGAAGTGTTCGTTCCACATTCTACTCACGTCCATTTCATCAGTCAAGAAAGAACCATCCTTGTTCATTTTTCTATGAATATTCCCCTTAGTCTCTTTCTTAACCTTTCGTAATTCCTTCCAGAACAGCTTCCTATTCTCTTGTAGCTTCCCATTCACTCACCTTCCAAACTGTTCATTTTCCTCTTCTTTTCTCCTACGTATGTAACTTTTAGTCTTGAGTTTCTCTTCCTTATTTTGTTCCATACACTTTTCTTTCGAGACCTAATTATTGGCTTTTAGCACATTCAACCAAGCCTCTTTTTACTTTTAACCGCTTGCATCACCTCTTCATTCTACCACTCTATATTGACATTGTTACTTCCTACTTTAGAACACCCTCATACTTCTCTTGCACTACTAACAAACGATTCCTTCATTTGCGTTCAGATTTGTTCAGTTTTATTTTGTTCACATTCAACTGATTTATTTGCAATTACTCTCTAATACCTTTTCTTATAACCTTGTTCATTTAAGTTCTTACTCTTAATTCTCTCTACTTACTTCTTTTTTTTCTTTCCACTCCATCCATACCCAAACTAACTTAATTTTACATAAAACAACATAATGATCTGATATTCCAATCCCCAACTCTCTAACTGATTTAACATCCATCACATACATCTTCTTCACCAACACAAAATCAATCATACTTTTCACTTCGATACCATCTTACCTTAAAATAACTCTCGCATAGCTATTGCTTACACATATAGCTCTCTCTCTCGTCACAGAAATCAATCGCCTTCCTACCATTATCATTTTCTCCCTCAACCTCAAACTCAACCACAGTTATACCATCCTTTTATCGATCACCCATCCAACCATTCAAGTCGCCCAACATATTTAATTGAATCTCCAAGCTCAATCCGTCCAAAACCTCGTTCAGATTATTCCAAAATATCAAACTCTCCTCAACATCACCCTCAGATGGCCATATGTTACAACCACACAAATACCTTGACCTTCTCAGACTTAAATATAACCATCAGTATTCTAGTACTCACACAAACAAAATCTACCATGGCTCTTTGAGACAAACCACTCATCAGAATCGAAATTTCTTCTCTTCCCCTCTAATTCTTAGCCACTCCAGCTCAACACATATTTTACGAAGCTCAGAATTTACGCTCTGGAAATTCTTTCTTCCCCACAAACAAGAATATATAAAAAAAATTACAAGTGTTGCCCGTAAGTGTTTTAAGGTTTGTGTGTAACGGTAAGCCTATTCCAGTATATATATATATATATATATATATATATATACTTATATAACTGCTATATAAGTAAATCTCTATTTATAGATAAATACTACTGCTATATATATATATATATATATAGTGTTATGTGTATATAAGTATATTTATATATATTTATCATTTTGACTCTCATGCGTTTACAGATACATTCAGCTCTTCATTATACCAAT
>JABUQX010078475.1:27500-32500 GCA_015478945.1 Trachelipus rathkii
TCATCAAATATTTTTGGTTCTAAAATTTCTGCTACATGACATTGGGCTTTTACATTGTGGAGTCTGAGTTCTTTGTCGATTTTCTTGTCCTACCTGCAACTTTGGAATTTCCACCTCCCTCACATGCAGAAAAACTTGACCGACAAGGGACCTCTTGAATGTATTATATTATGGCCACCTACATGAATTCGGAACGGCACCTTGGAAATCCTTAAACGACAACATTTGATCTCAGAATGTATAATTGACGACGTCGAGGGTCTTGGTCGTGACTTCCCATTACAACGGCCAGCACACTGGACTCGCGGATCCAATGATATAGCAAATACATGAACAGGTTAGAAAAGTTTCATTTCTCGGAGCGGACACAGTAGTTTCCACCTCGGGGGTTATCCTTCTGACGAGGTAGGCTATCGTGAAGAGAGAGAGAGAGAGGAGAGAGGAGGAGAGGCGGCAAGAAGAGTAGTGATGGAGAGGAGGCAGAAAAGAGACCGACGCGCAGAAGACGAAGAGAAGAGACGATAAGAGCTCTCTTAGGATGCCGTGTAGGAAGATAGTTATCTGTATATCTTCTAGACAGCACCAAGCGGATAAACAGCTACGTCTTAAGCCTCGCATCCCCCCATACATTTAAACACACGCAGCGAGGTGATAATATATCGACTGGCACAAACACATGTTTTAGGGAGCAGTAGACGGCTGTAAGTACGATGTCTAAGAGTTACTTAACACAATCATATGAGAGTAACTATTAGTTAATGTTCTGTAAAAGTATAAAATCACACACAACGTTAATAAGAAGAAAGCATAATTAAAAAAAGTTAGCTGAGTTCAAGGTTGTAAGGACCTACAAAGTTTAGCTTAACACTCAGGAGTAAAGCGATTGCTTACAGACTATAGAATAACATACTGTTCTGCTGGCAGCCCATCTCTCGCGGTGGATGCTCAGTAGCCCGAACGGAGTTGAATGACAGAAGGAGAGAACACCAGGGCACAGATTGCAGTAGATAGTGGGTAGCACGCTGAAGAGATGGAGCAAATTAGTAGAACACGGAGAAGGTCTGTTCAGACGAAAACCTCTTCGCAGCTCACGAAAATTCTGCTTGAAGGAACAGACATAGGATATGGCACCTGTAGCCTCATAATTAACCGAACCATACGCGTATGCATATTCCATACGACAGTTAAAATTCTTGAACTTACTAGGATTTTTCGAAATGTTCCTGACGCTGATGTCACTCTAGTGTCACTAAGGATCGATTTAATAAGACACTTACCAAAAGCCGCCAGAAGTTGTGGAACTGCCCCCAAACAGGAAAAACTACAACTTCGCTAGTTTAGAAAATTAAGAAAGGAGTTGGGAGCAACAGCTTAAACCACCAAGTGTTACTGCGCTGACTCATAATACGATTCTAACTAAAGATCATGCTTAAGAACTTGGATACGGTCGCTGACATATATCAAGCACCTATCTTATGCATGGAGCAAAGCCTTGTCTTTCCAGTATGATTTAATAAACAGAATGATCGGAGGGGTAATGTTGCGGTCATACTATCCAGAGCAATAATCGAGTCACGTATTGCTGTTAGGCTTTGATATGCTTGCAGATCAGAGAGTGAATGGCAGTAGACGGCGAGTCCCTATTGAGCCGTAAATTCCTATACTCTCAAGGACAATAATGGGAGAATGGCACAGAGAGGTGGAATAAATTATACACCTTATCCCAGAACTCTAGTATCAACTACTTGCTAATATCGCAACTGAAGGCCAAACACAAGTGAAAGAAACGGCTCTTGAACCGAGGTTTCAGGAGTCTTGTATTGTTGATTGTGCTTATGGCAACAGCATCCTGCCATGCTTCACTTCAAAACCTCGGAGGGATACGTAAAGGTTAAATGAGGGGCAAGTACCAAGTTGCCAAGAGCAGGATACTGAAGAAAATAAAGTGTAATATTGCATCGAATCTTACTCGTCCACATTAAGGCACTGAAGGTAATGGGACTGAGTCTGAAAGTGACCCATTTATGATGAGTTATTTTTATAATTTGGAACAAACTTTAAGCATCTCTTGTATTATATATATATATATATATATATATATATATATATATATATATATATATATATTTATATATTACATATATATATATAATATATATATATATATATATATATATATATATATATATATATATATATTATATATATATATAATATATATATATAATATAATTCTATTAATTATATAATTACATATATAATTCCAAATACACTGACAATAATGTCAATGAACTTAAAAAAAAGATTTGAGTTCTTTGATACTATTCTAATATTTTTCAGGAACTGAAAGGGTCCATATATCCACAGACACACCCTGGAGGAGATAGCTTGGGACAAATCTTGGATAGCTGGGCTGCAGTAAATGTTTCACCACAGTACCCCTCTCACTAGGAACCTGTTTCCGTGTGAATACCAGGAGGTGATGGACTTGTTTATTTAAAGTAGAATCGTACCATTACCTGTATACGACAGCTCAGACGGCCGTGGAGGGTTGTTTTAGTTAAGGCTCTGACATTCTTAAAAGAACCACAAGAGGGCAGCCACTACGAGCAATCCATCAAATTTTGAAAAAAAACATTCTTTAATTAAGGGAATGATGACCCTACTACAGATGCTATGAGGAGAACGCGAGGAGGAAGAGATCACAGATAATTGAATAAGATTAAAATCTTTTTTCATGCATTCGGGCTCTCAGGCTCTAATTCATTTAATTAAATTTAAAAATAATTCATCTTTTAAATACTTGCGCTTTATATCTTTATATTTTTTTGCGCGTCTCTAATTGAGCTTTATAAAAAATTTGATTTGCGGACATAGTGGCTCCTGTTGCGCATTCGGCGGTAACTATATTTTCTTGAAAAATTGTGCGCTTTTGCGCTTGCGGACTAAGTTTTCCCACTTTGCGCATTTGCGTTTGCGCTCTAAAGTTTAAAAATTTGCGCGCGCACCTCTGATATATTATATATATATATATATATATATATATATATATATATATATATATAGCTATCATATATATATATAATATACGTATATGTATATTATATAGGTATATAGTAGTATATACGTATATATATTTACTATATATATATATATATATAATATATATATATATGTGTGTTGTGTGTGTGTGCAAAACTTGAATTCTAATTCAATTCATTAAGGTTATAAACACATTCTTTTAATTTGAAATTTAGGAAAATGAGGGTAAGGAAAATATGTCAAATCCTTGAATCTTCAATACTGCTATAATAATAATAATAATAATAATAATAATAATAATAATAATAATAATAATAATAATAATAATAATAATAATAATAATAATAATAATAATAATAATAATAATAATAATAATAATAATAATAATAATAATAATAATAATAATATATAATAATAATAATAATAATAAAAAAAATAATCAAAAACAATTTATTCAGAAAATGAACAATATACATTATTAATTTTAACATGTTATAGTACAATATTTAATGCAATACAATTTCTGAAAGAGGGCTACTAATTGCAACACAATGTTGTGTCCTTTGAGCCCCAAAATAATGCAGGTATGATTAAATTTAAGTTATTGGGTTTAAGGATTGAGCTTAATGTTATCCCAAAACCAATTTTGATTCAATTAGAATACATAATAATAATAATAATTTTATAAATAATATAGGGACAAGTTTTAGATGCAATGGATAAAGATAATAATTACAGTAATAAAATATATAAATAATAATAATATAGATATAAAATAATAATAATAATAAATAATAATAATAATAATAATAATAATAATAATAATAATAATAATAATAATAATAATAATAATAATAATAATAATAATAATAATAATAATAATAATAATAATAATAATAATAATAAATAATAATAATAATAATAATAATAATAATAATAAAATAATAATAATAATAATACATAAATAAATAATAATAATAATAATAATAATAATAATAATATAATAATATATATAATAATAATTAATAATAATAATATATAATTAATAATAATAATTATAATTAATAATAATTATGCAAGTTTATATAATAATAATAATATAATACAAATATAATAATATAAATATAATAATAATAATAATAATAATAATAATAATTAATAATAATAATAATAATAATAATAATAATAATAATAATAATAATAATAATAATAATAATGATGATTATTCCTCAATTGGAAGTTAAGACGCAGTTCGATACATTCCTTTATTTGGAGATAGTTGAATATACGAAAAGGTTCTAAGAAAAAAAATATGTAACAAAATATAAATTTATAAAAGTACAAATACTAAATACTAAAAAGTACGAATATAATATAATTATACCTAAAATTATACATAAAATATTCATAATAAATGTTATTTGGTAATATTCCTTTATTTTTTTGTCCTTAAAATTTTCCTTTTAAACTCATTATGTATTTTTGCATTCATTCCACATTTACACCAGCTATTTGATAAATTTAAACTTCAAACTGATCTTCAATTACTGTTGAATAGAGATTTTTTTTCCAGAAGAGATGAGATATAGGTGGCTTGAATGTTACTCAGATTTCAGGGCTGCTTTTCTTTTTTATTAATAAGGTTGCTTGAAGGTAGCTTGAATTCCTCAATAAATTTTCATCTTTATTAATTCTTTGCTCATCTGTTCCTATGGTTTCTTCTATAGATTTCTTTAGTATTGTACAAGTTACTTGTTGAAGGATTTATCAATTGCTTGGATTACACATCAATGTAGTTTTCTTCTTTGTGGAGCCCTTTAGCTTTTTTATCATTAGATGTTCCTGATTTCTTCAAAAGCTTCCTTGTCGTTTCTTGAAGTTCAATTCTGTATTTTGCCTTTTCTTCTCAATTAACTTAGACAAAGTCAGTTTTTGTTGCTTCAATATTTTACTTGGGT
>JABUQX010078476.1:0-25000 GCA_015478945.1 Trachelipus rathkii
TTTATTGGTTGTGATGATCGTTTGGTGTGGTGAGTAGAATGGTGGGTTAGTACAGAAGTGTGTGTTGGGAACACGGCGGAGCGAAAAAAGATGGTTTGAAGTCAGTAAGGATGCTGGAGGAGGAATGTGAGTTTTAGCAGAGGAGAAGAAGGTGCATAATGGGAGTGATTTCGGGGTTTATGTAAGGGGTTGGTTGTGGTTTATGTTCAGGGATAACTACATTGAGAGTGCTACATGTGAGGTAATCGCTAGTCCCTTGATCCCTGGGTGGATTTTTCTGAACTGCGACGGGTTCTACTTAGTTAAATGGGAGGCTAAGGCTGGGCTTTCTTTTTCGACTTGCGTCATATTTTTATTCTTTTCTGTTCCGGTGTGTGTTACTCACCTTACACCCAATTTGGGTAGCAGAGGATATAATAATAATATATATAATGAAATAAAATATATAATATAATTAATATAATAATATAATATTAATTATAAATAAATAAATAATATAAATAATAAATAATAAATATAATAATACAATATAATAATAAATAATAAATAATATAAATATAATATAAATATAAATAAGATATAAATATAAATATAAATATATTATAATATATATAGCTTATATATATAATATATATATATATATTCTATATTATAATATTATATATAATATATATATATATATATATATATAATATATATTATAGTTAAAATATTAGTTATATTGCGGCGCTTCAAAGAAAAATATAAATAAAATTTGAAGGATAAATTTTTTTTTATATCGTTTATTTTTCAAAACAGGAGTTGAGAGAGGACTTGCAACGAATTTTCCTATTTATTCAATGATAATCATTTAAAACATTTTCAAAATTTTCGTTCAGTATCTGAAATATAGCTTGAAATTGCATTTATAATTGCAAACGAGGAAAATCTGAGCCTTATATGTACTTTTTATCACGTTATATATAATATATATATATATATATACTATATTAATATATATATATTATATATATTATTAATTATAGTATATATATTATATTTATATAATTATATATATTTATATATTAACCGTTATATATATATTATATATTATATAATATATATTATATATATTATATATATTATATTATATATTATATATATTATATTATATATATATATATATATATATTATATAATATATATATAATTAATATATATTGAGTAAGTGTGAAATTTTCTGACAAATATTAAAACAAAATTATCCGTTGATATGGAAAAAGTGGTCCATGCAAACATGCACGAAGGCAGAGCGCACTGATATATATATTAATTATTATTATATATATTATATTATATATATATTATTTATTAAAATATATCTATTATTAATATAAAACAATTTCTAAAAATATAATAATGAGCATAAAAAAAATATGATTTAGTCTTTAGGAAAAAAAAGTTAGAGCTTCTCAAAGTTAAAATTTTCCTAAAGGCTTCTTATAAAAAAAAAATAGTGAGCTTCGTGCTCAATTTTAGGGTCATCCTAGTGGTTTGATAAGATTTTGTTAAGTAGCGTAGGCGGGAGTGCTTGGATACTTTAGATATCTTCGTCTCCCGATTCCCTCAGTGCATTTTTGAATTTTTTTTTTTTTTGGTGTAGAGTAATAATCAGGCCTCACTGTAGGTATAGTTAAAACGTGTAAGGTTCTACCTTTAGGTTTACTCAAATAAAGTTTTAACTATGATATAAGGGGATTGGTTTGAGTCTGTGGACAAGAAAAAGATTTAGGTGTGATTATAAGCAGTATTGTGAAAGTAGCTAAGTAGTGTTTGGAAGCTTAGAATACAAGCTTAATAAGATGGTGGGATATAAATCGATATGTTGTTTTTACAAGAGAAGGAAGTATAGTAAGAATACTAGATATATAATGAGACATCATGATTAGGTCAGTAATAAAGTATTTGTGCACAAGTTTGGGCCCTTATTTAAAAGAAGATTAGATTATGCTAGAGAGCAGTGAACGTAGGCAACAATGATTATATCTGGGTTTGAGGGTTATAACTATGAGGAGAGGCTTGAAGGAGTTAGGAAATTTTTCTGTAGAAAGGCGAATTTTTAGACTGGACTGATAAAAGTCTAGAAAATATTTACATCTATTGACAACACAGAGGTCAATAATTTCATAGTAGAACATGGACAGGTGACAGGGGGCATAATAAGAAATTAAGAAGAAAGCATGCATCTTGATATAAGAGCATGCATTCAGTATAGGGTTGTTAAATTTTGAATAGTCTTGCCAGAGGGGTTGTTGAGTGTGACTCGATTGCACATTTAAGAAAGGGTTAGATTACTTTGATGGATGGGTTGGGTATATTATAATTTAAGCCAAATTGGTGGGTTTTTTAGTTATAGTAGTTTATTTAATGTTGATGGATGTTGACCATAATTGTTTTATTGAATGCATGGGAGGTTTGGGGTATCATATATATTATTATATATATATATATATATATATAATTATATTATATATATATATTATATTATTAATATATTATATATATATATTATATATTTATTAATTATATATATTATATAATATATATTATTGTTTTGAATAAGCCAATATGGTGTATTGGTAGTTAACAATTGACAAGCCCAGGGTTGGTGGATTTGCACTGAGCCATTTTGGGTATGGGTTGACTTTGGAGGAAGCTCGTTTAGGCCCATGTGGCTTTTACTGTCACTATATTCTGTAATGTTTCTAGCAACAAAAATATAGTATTCTATAATATCGTTTTATTAAAGTTTAAATAAAGCTCATTCAGACTCAACCTTGGAGGGGTAAATCGGACACCATTGAGGGTGAATTGGAATTACGATTTTATTTCCATTTTTACTGTATCAATTTTATATTTTATTTTTACTTAATATAATTTATTTATC
The DNA here is from genome assembly GCA_015478945.1 of Trachelipus rathkii. Classification (NCBI taxonomy): domain Eukaryota; kingdom Metazoa; phylum Arthropoda; class Malacostraca; order Isopoda; family Trachelipodidae; genus Trachelipus; species Trachelipus rathkii. Next base: position 2,927 of record JABUQX010078476.1, read on the forward strand.
ATATTAAAATTATCAATAAGTAATATAATGTCAATAATATACATAAATAGATCAAAATGTGGTGCAATTCCCCTTGCGTGGGCAATTTTTACACTTTTATTCATATGTTTCTTTCATATAAATTTCACTTTTTATTTTAATTTTCTTAATATTAGTCAACTGTTTATTATATTAAAATTAGCTATGCATAATAAAATGGTAATAATTATAATAAGAATAAATGGTGAAATATTTCACCCCATATCAATTTTTACGGCGGGTGATTCGGACCAAGTTAGGCCCCTGATTTTTAGCCAACTAGTTGTTTGGAACAAAAATTTTACTTTGGCAATTTAAAGCTGCCAATTAAGAGTGTATATAATACCTGAACAATACTTAAAATTCATCAAATTTTTCATATTATCATATTAAAAAACTCTACATTTTGTTATTTTCAATTTAGCGAAAGAGCATTTTCTGCATTATTCATATTATTTGTAAAAAAATATAAAATCTAGAATTAAAAGAAAATCTAATAAAAATGTATCCTAAAACTAGAAATTGAGACAAAAAAATTTTTAATTTTATTTTAATTTAGAGTGGACCGAATCCCTCTTTAAAAGGTGGCGCCCGGTCACCCGGCCGACGCTATAACATAGATTTTCTGTGTACTAAAAACTTTCGATCCTGACTAGAGTGCTGAAAATGAGAACTAAACTGGATGGTCAAATGAAAGTCTATGGGAGTTTTACTAACTTTGAGGTCTGTAACTTTTTTTCCTAAAGAGACCGCCATGTTTGTTTTTTTTTTCATTCTACATTATTTTTAGAGTATATCCTGTGATTTTTTAAAAAATTGGGGGTGAAGACCCTCTGTGTTACTATTACCTTTATTTTATTTATTTGTTTTTATTTTATTTTACTTTGTTTTTATTTTATTTATTGTTTTCATATGTATATTATTTTATATATATTCATTTACTTGTATTTTAATTTTCTTTTACATTAATTTTAACATTTAAATACAAATTTTTTTTTAAACCAAAATAATTTCTACAAAAACTAATAAAAAACCTATACACACCCATGTATAGATAAATAGCTAAATAAGATCCTTGTAGAGGACCCTATGAAACTCTACAATTATTGTTGCCTTTTACAGACAACATTCCTAACTCCTTCAGCCTCTCCTCATAGCTCACTGTCAAACCCAGGAGTCATTCTTATTGCTCTCCATTGCACTCTTTCCAGCATATCTATTTCTTTCCTTAAATAAGGTGCCCAAGCTTGTGCACAATATCTGCCGCTAGCATAAGCTATTATACGGTTTACTTTAACTTCCTTGCTCTGTACAACATTTGTGGATTTTATTAAACTGCATGAAGTAGATAGTTGACCTGACATTTTAGTACTTTAATTAATGCTTAATAATCATAATCACATCTAAATCTATTTTCATTTTGGTAACGCCTTTCTACAGAACAGTTTATAAATTCTTTTTTTTTTTTTTTGAATATCAGGTACAGAACCTTACACTTTCTACTATTAAAATTCATTTCCCACTTATTTGTCCACCCAAAAGAAGTTTATCAAGATCATTTTGAATCCTTATACAGCCATCACTATTCCTTACTAAGGTAAGCACTTTGGTATCATCTGCAAATTTAGAAATTTTAATTCAAGTCCTGGTCTAAATCATGTTATTTCTTGAAGGACCTAGTGGCCCAGCATGAACCCTATGGGACATTCTTCATTATTTCATGTGACTTATTGCCATTTAGCAGTACACTTCTATTCCACAATACTTTAATCCAACCATGTACCACATTGAGATAATTTTAGCCTTATGGTCATTCCACATCAAATCAATTGACACAATTATAATGAAAATTTTACCTCGATCTCCGATTTACCCTTTCAAAAATCATGCTGGGAGCCATACATTTAGTGGACCTGTGATTATCGGATCTTCATCTCGTTCCCACCTTTGAGATTCAGATCATTATCAATACAGAAGCTTAACCGGATAAGTATTAGAGCATTAATTGGTTATAAATAACTTTTGTTTACAATTTACATTAGTTTTACTTTTAATTTGTTTTCTATGAAATAATAGGAGCCACTTTAACCCTGCTCGGTGCCCTCTTAAAAATACATAGTTGGTAAGCCGTTGGTCAATTTTTTCACGGCTTACTTAACTTTATTAACCTTTTTTTTTGATAAACTAGGTTATTGTTTGATTATATTTGCATGCATTCAATCTTCAAATGGGGATAATGAGACCACTATCCTGAAAAAAATTTCTTTTAAAACCTTTTATAAACACAATGTTACTTTTTTTTTAAGCAAGAAAGCAAGACATAATGTTATTAAATATTAATAAAAACAAAATTTTTTAATTAAATTTTTATGGCAAATAAAAAAAATGTGTAGAATCATCGATATTTTCATCAACATCGCCATTTATGACTCTACTGCTCAAGAAATGAAACGAAATGAAATCTATTTTTTTTTTTATAAAGATGAGATTTCTAGCAAGAAAGAAAATTAAATACTTAGGTATAAATATTTATATATAAATATAGAACATATAGTGTACGTTATAACTTAATATCAACTCTATGATACTATAATAATATATAATACTATATACATCATTATATAAAATAATATATATTAATATATATATATATTTTATATTACGGAATAGCGGGGTCAAATCAGACTGATGATAACTGCTGGAATTAATCGATAAAAATCAGTGCTAAGCAAAAGTCTAAGCTTGTGAAAGATGGAATATAAAATAATATTATTAATAAATTAAAGATTGTATGAAAAAAAAAATATTTTAGAAAAGAAAACAGAGGAGAAAGCACATTGTTCGTTTTGAAGAAACACTGAAACTGACAGAACAAAATACCACTTGGTTTCCTTCATAAATTGATTTATCCATAAATAAATCGGAGAACTGACTCTGACAAGAAGCACAAGAGCCAGATTTAGCATATTATTTATTTAGCCACACATATATGACGCGCAAATTTAAAAGGGATGAGAATGGCAAAAAATTAGAAGCTAGAGGCAAGTCACTGTCTATAACATTGAACTCGGACAAAAATTACCTGGGTTTAGGATTAAAATATAACTGAAGTTAATACTTTACCAGAGGGAAAATATGTATAAAATGAAGAAAAAGTCATATTTAGATTTTTTTATGGAGTATGCGCGTACTTAGCAGCGAGTATAATATATAACACTCTCTATACAAGTAAACTTTATAGTAAGAAGAAACGTACTTTTATTTGTAAATTATGCGGCCTCTAGCCTCTCATTAAAAATTTATTTATTCACCGTACTAACAGTAATATTTACATGCCACCGGTGCCACTACCCAAAAGCACCTGTTGTAACAAAATCACATTCAAAGATAGACAATGGAGAGACTTTAAGATTGAGCTGTACTTTTTTCAATCTTATAGCTTGTATTCAAGGAGAAATTCCCAGACAAACACAACTGCAGGTCCGATTAATCTTTCTTCAAAGCAAATTTAATGTTTTAATTTTGGTTACTGCTTAATATTTGCAGTTTAAGAAAAAAATAGAATCGCTATTACTTTTTTAGAAGCCATCCATATGCCATGCTACATGCAGTGTTACAGATATCCTTAAACAGTAAAAACAAATATAATTACTAATCATCACTCAATTCCTATAATAGAGTCAATCAGACTAATACTAAGTTTGCTAATGAATGCAGCTCTAATCTTATCTCCGTTTTGTACAACATTTTTAAAAGTTTATGTACAGGGTTTATTTTTCGCGACAAGAGTTATAACACTTTTCTATAATAATTAAACTAGACTGTTACACAATGACAGGTCTCTGCCCAGCAATATTTCAAGAAGGGTCTGTCATTTAAAATTTCCGTGAGGTTAGAAAGGGTCTGTACCCCTCGATTTCCATTAAAACTTAAATTCAGGAAAGGGTTTGCTTTCTCAACTTTGGTCATAAAGGGGACTGTACCCACGATTTCATGTACGACTGGGTCCGTAACCCCCAATATCAGTTAAGAAGGGGTCTCCACCCGCAGCTTCCTGTAGGACGGGGTCCGTACCCCCAACCTAAAAAGAAATAATAAACTTCTTTTACTTTTTCATTTGTATTTTATGTAATTTCTTTAATATAAATTTGCATCATTATAAAAATTATCAAATAGCACGAAACACTTATAACACTAATCCAATACAACTTAATGCTTACATAAATACCAGAACTTTCCAGGAGGTTTGTATTATTTATAATTTAAGAGGTAGCAATATCTTTGGTATTCCTTGAATAGGATCGTAGTGATTGAGTACGAGACGCTATAAATAAATAATAAAAAGATAAATAGAACACTTACCAATAGCTTGCTTGACATATATTTAAACACTTCATCACTCAAAAAGGAATAGACAACCTACCTAGTATAAAAAACTTCCTCGGTAACACAAACATTGATGGAGATAGAAATCATAATTTAGAGATTCTGGAACTAGAAAGAAACAATATTTGGAGTAAAACTTTATTTATACTTCCTCCGTCGTATAGACGAAACAATATGGTGGTCCGGGGAGGAAATACAAAATCTCATCAGAACTAACAGTGCGGAAATGGAGTAACTCGCGGTGGACAGCGGTGAATTGAAAAGTATCAAGAATGAAGTACGGATTTGGCGAAACTTCGCGTTGGTACAGCGGTTGAAGATTAGGGGTTTAAGAACTTAATTGCGGAATGGCGAATAACTTCGCGTTTGCTACCAGCCGGTGAAACTTGCAAAGCTATTGAATACATAGATCCTCTCTGTAAGGGTTTTATTTTTATTTATTTTTAATATTTGCAATACCATCAATAAGGGTCAAGTGGGAATTAGCGTTTCTTCTTTGGTGGATGCCACTTGTTCCATTCTATCATGGTTTTCTCCATTGGCGACAACTCACTATTATCACTTGCATTTATCTTTTTATTTTGCTGGAGTTTTGATGTACTTGATGCCATTGTTATTGTTGTACCGTTAGATCTTATATCATTTTGTAGAGAGAGATAGGGCATACTAAGAACATTCACCACTTGATTAGAACTAGAAGCAGTAGAAATAGGGAGTTCTGGAGACATTTTTGAAGTATTTAAACTATCCGATTGAGTTTTATTTGTAGGTTTTTCTGGAATGATCCAATTGGATCTTTGACAAATTAAATTTTGTGGAGCTTGGATAGAATTTGGAAAATCTCTTTGTATCATAGAATGTGGAGAATTACTAGGCATCGCTAAATTTAAATGCAGAACATTTTCGTGGATAGTAGTTGGATTTGGAGAATCACTGGGTATCGTGACATTTGAATTTGGAGAATCTCTGTGGATCGTAACTCGTGAGTTTGGAGGATCTCTGTGGATCTTAATATTTGAATTTGGAGAGTTTAGAGGATCTCTGTGGATCGTAATATTTGAATTTGGAGAGTTTAGAGGATCACTTTGGATCGAAGAAGAGGATGGTAAGTTATTTAATGTATTTGTATTTCTTAGACTGTCCTGGTTAGTATTGTTAGTAGTGTAAGAAAGTGAAGGGGAATTTAAAACGTCATTCAACACCTCATCCTTTGAAGATTCCGATGGAAGAGATACTGAAGGTGAAGTAGGTCTTAAAGGACCTTTAACAGTTGGAACACATTTGGAAGAATTTTTAGATGATATCCACTGAGGGCATTCAATTCCTAAATGTTTACCTGTACATATAGGGCATTTATCATTATCATGATGTGAAGCTTTGGTTTTTCTTTGAGGGCAGTTATTTATTATGTGCCCTTGATTTTCACAGTGTATACATTTGTTTTGTCTAGTATAACAGGCTGTGTATAAATGTCCCTGTTTGTGACAAAAGCTGCAGTAAGGGCGGGATGTACATTTACGGATGTCGTGGCCGTTTTTCCTACAATAGGTACACTTAAGTTGGTTAGTACCACTAGACCAAGGCTGGCGCATCTTTCTTTGTGAATAAGTTTTTAACTTTTGGTATTTTTGGTTATGAAATTGGTTGGAATTATTAGTAGTCTTAGATTCTCTTTCAACCAATAGATTCATGACTTGTGTAAGTACTCCTAATATTTGTTGGTTTTGCTGGAGAACTTGTAATTATAATAAGTGTTGATTGGTTAGGTCAAGTGTTATATGTACATGCTTACACTCATTAGTATGACATTCATTCAAAGAGGAAGGTAAATCTACTTGAGGTTGCCGAAATGCATGGGATGGTTCTAATACTACATGGGAGGATTGATGGAATTCCGGTGGTGGTATTAATGAACTTTGAAGCTGAGAAATCAGAATAGAAGAGGGATTGTATGGAACAGACATTTTAACTGGAGTCATAATTGAGGAAGAGGGTGACTCTGAGGTCGGTCCAGGGATGGTCATCTGTATATTGGCTGATGGACTCCAAGAAAGTATAGTGTCTGCCATGTTGTTAATATTTGTATTTTCTACTACGATATTGAAAGTAAAAGTGTAAAACAAATGAAAGAAGAATGACGAAAAACTTCAAAATAATAATTAAGAGAAATAATAACGACAGAAAACCAAGGGTAGTAACAGAAACTACGCTCTGCTACCACTGTTATATTCCGGAGCAAGGGGGTGAACTCATGATGATAAATGCCGGAACATAAGTGATAGCAAAGTATAGATAATGGAAAAATGGGGAAAATATAAAATAATATGAATATAATAAAAATTAAAGAAACAATGAAAACAAAACTTACATTTTGAAAAAGAAAACAGAGTAGAAAGCACAATCTGGGCCCACAGAGACCGTACTTTTGTTTCACTTAACAAAATACCACACCTTGGTTTCTTCATAAAATTGATTTAACATAAATAAAGGAGAAATACTTGACAAGAAGCAGCAAGCCAGACTTTAGCAATTTTTATTTCAGCCACACATATATGAAAAGCAGAAATTTAAAAGGGATGAGAATGGGCAAATAAAATTCAAGCAATGCAATGCAATGTTATAACATGAAATGGAAAAAAATTACCTGGGTTAGGATTAAATAGACCTGAAGTTATAAGAGAGGAATATGTATAAATGAACGAAAAAGTCAATATTTAGCTTTTTATTATGGAGTTGCGTAATTTAGAAGCCGAGTAATATAAACAATCTATACAAGTAAAATTTATAGTAAGAGAAGTTCCTTTCTTTGTAAATTATGAGGCCTTGTTATCTTAAAAATTTATATGTATTCACACCTAAACTAAAAGTAATATTTACATGCACACCGGTGCACCACAAGCACACCTGTACTGTAACAAAATCACATTCAAATAGAAATGGAGAGATTTTTTAGATTGACGCTTACTTTTTCAATATATATATTTATTCAGAGAATTCCCACAAACACACACATGCAGGTCCGCTTATTTTAAAGGCAATTAATTTTTAATTGTGTTACTGCTTAATATTTGCAGTTTAAGAAAACAAAGTAGAATGCTAATACATTTTTTAGAAGCCTCCATAAGCGCATGCTACATGCTAGTGCTTACAAGAACAATCCATAAAACGTAAAAAATTAACATTAATACACTCAATTTATAATACGAGTCCAATCAGTACTCTAAGTTTCTAATAATGCACTTCAATTTATCGTTTTTGTACACTTTTAAAGTTAATTAACAGTTCTATTATTTCGCGAAGAGTTATAACACTTTTCTATAATAATTAAACTAGACTGTTACACAATGACAGGTCTCTGCCCAGCAATATTTCAAGAAGGGTCTGTCATTTAAAATTTCCGTGAGGTTAGAAAGGGTCTGTACCCCTCGATTTCCATTAAAACTTAAATTCAGAAAAGGGTTTGCTTTCTCAACTTTGGTCATAAAGGGGACTGTACCCACGATTTCATGTACGACTGGGTCCGTAACCCCCAATATCAGTTAAGAAGGGGTCTCCACCCGCAGCTTCCTGTAGGACGGGGTCCGTACCCCCAACCTAAAAAGAAATAATAAACTTCTTTTACTTTTTCATTTGTATTTTATGTAATTTCTTTAATATAATTTGCCTCATTAACATTATCAAATAGCGTCAAAACTTATAACCTAAATCCACACATAACTAATGCTTACATCCAGACACTTTCCAGAGGTATTTCTTTTTATATATAGAGGTAGCAATATTTGTTTCCTTAGAAATCACGGAATCGTAGTAGATTGAGTAAGAGACAGCTATAATAATAATAAAAAGAATATATTGCTGCATATATTTCAAAACAAACTTCATCACTCAGAAGGAATAGACACCTACTAGTATAAACATTCCTCGGTGGTTTAACACAACATTGTGGAGATAGAATCATAATTTAGAGATCTGGAACTAGAAAGAAAACATATTTGGGGTAAAAAAGCTTTTTTACTAACAAAACAATTCTGCCCTCGCCGTCGTACACGACGAAAACAAATTGGATGGTCCGGGGAGAAAATAACAATCTCCAATAGAACTAAGTGCGGAAATGCGAGTAAACCTCGCGGTGGCTACCAGCTGGTGAATTAGAAAAGTATCAAGAACTGAAGTACGGAATTGCGAAAACTTCGCGTTGGCTACCAGCCGGTGAATTTGCAAAGCTATTGAATACATAGATCCTCTCTGTAAGGGTTTTATTTTTATTTATTTTTAATATTTGCAATACCATCAATAAGGGTCAAGTGGGAATTAGCGTTTCTTCTTTGGTGGATGCCACTTGTTCCATTCTATCATGGTTTTCTCCATTGGCGACAACTCACTATTATCACTTGCATTTATCTTTTTATTTTGCTGGAGTTTTGATGTACTTGATGCCATTGTTATTGTTGTACCGTTAGATCTTATATCATTTTGTAGAGAGAGATAGGGGAATTAGAAGACACAACACCACTTGAATTAGAACTAGAATGCGTAACACTACTAGAATTATGTAAAGTTTATTCACCTCGGCTAAACTATTACCGATTGAGTTCTATTTGTAAGGCTTTTTCTGGATGAATCCCAATTGGATCGTTGACAAATTAAATTTTGCTGGAGTCATGTGAATATGATATATATAATAAATTAGGTATAATAATCTCTATTTGTATTATACATACTAAGTAAATTGTGGTAAGAAATTATACTATATATGGCATTCAGCTAAATTTATATATGGCTAGATACTAATTTAGTTCAGTTGGACTAGAGTAGTTGGATGCCCGAGATAATATCACTGTATAGGTATATATCGATTGATACATATAGTTCTGAATTTGTTATATAGAGAGTAATAATTTTCTCTGATGGATTGCGTAATAATCATCTAGTGAGTTTGTGTAAGGTATCTTACTGTGATATATGATATACTTTATACTATATATATATAAACTATTTTGTGGAGCTTGGATAGAATTTGGAAAATCTCTTTGTACCATAGCATGTGGAGAACTACTAGGCATCGCTAGATTTAAATGCAGAACATTATCGTGGATAGTAGTTGGATTTGGAGAATCACTGGATATTGTGACATTTGAATTTGGAGGATCTCTGTGGATCGTAGAAGATGGAGAGTTTAGAGGATCTTTGGGGATCGTAATACTTGAATTTGGAGGATCACAGTGGATCGTAACTCGTGAGTTTGGAGGATCTCTGTGGATCAAGGTAGGGGGATGTAATTTAGGTAATGTCGGTAGATTTTCTATAGTGTCCTGATTAGTATGGTTAGTAGAGTAAGAGAGTGGAGGGGAATCCAGAACATCATTCAACACCTCATCCTTTAAAGATTCTGATGGAAGAGATACTGAAGGTGAATTAGGTCTTAAAGGACTTTTAACAGTTGGAACACATTTGGAAGAATTTTTAGATGATATCCACTGAGGGCATTCAATTCCTAAATGTTTACCTGCACATATAGGGCATTTATCAGTATCATGATGTGAAGCTTTAGGTTTTCTTTGGGGGCAGTTATTTATTATGTGCCCTTGATTCTCACAGTATATAACTTTTTAAAGTGTTAAGTATACAAATTTAGTATGTACCTATATATATATATAATGATAACTATATGAGGCTTGTGGTGTGTATTATAATATTATATATGTCCCTGTTTATATAGGTACTATTGGATCCAATAAGCTATGCTCTCATATTATATATATATAAATTATAGTATTATACATAGACAGAATAATAAAATTCTATTCGTTATTCTATTGTCTATTAGGTATATATTGTATGCTTACCGTAATATTTATATTTTATCTAGTATATGTTATATATATATATACAATACGGTATACATATATATTATAATATTATGTTATAATATATCTAGTTTATATATATATAATATACTATATATATATATATATATAGTTAAATATGTATTAATATTATAGATATATAATATATGTTACTATATATTATTATATAACGTATTAGACCCACTATATATATTAGACTCCTCCTAAAGTATAGTGCTTTATAGCCTTTATATATATATATATATAATTATATATATATATATATATTATTATATATGTATCTCATTATATCTATATAATGTGGCTTAAAAATAACAAACAATCTAAACATCTTTATTTTAAACGACTAGTTTTCGGGTGAATCCTAAGTCTATCCATGTATTCGAAGAGTCTTTAGGACTATACTGAATATACTTATAACAAAATTTTAAATAAATAAATATACTTAAATAAAACTACATAGGGCTAATAATTCTATTATCTTATTTATAAAATAAAGTTATGAGGAGCAAGTAGATTGCTAAAAATAGTATTATAAAAAGTATCACTAATACTAGTGTACACAGTTTTAAAATATTTTATCTCTTAGTTGTGTGTTATGAAATAATTTACATTTTGTTGTTGTGGAATCTCAGTTAGGGTGGCCGTCTTAAAGATTCTTATCATTTCATTCGACGCAATCGCATCGATGAACTTGTAGTATGAGGATGGTCATGATCTTATTTCAAAATCCAATATTAGTTTGGAGATATATTGTTGTGGGAGAATAACCTGGTGTAATTAATTAGTGAGAGGTGTTGATGGTTTAGTTGTGTATGAGAATGAGAATGTGATAGTGTATGACTCTGTACCTCGATTAAGTAATGATCATTATATTCGCGCGAAAGAGGAGATGTAAGAGGGTGATTCTGTGGGAAAGGTGGTCGAAGTCTAATATGTACGTGTGACGAGGATATGCATGTGTTCTAGTCCACTACATAGTGGGTTGAAATTGGATCCACTACGAGGTAGTGTTTCCGTGAGTTAGTATAAACTTTGATAGGATCTCGCCGCAAGTCATCGACGCCAAACTAGTAATGTATGTTATTGGAATATGTTGAAACAGACATTTTGAACTGCGTGAAAGTGCATATAGGTTAGGAGTGTGGATTAGCTGGTTGGATCGTGAAGTTTTGCTCATAGTGTGCATTTTTCATTTGAAAGAAGTAAATCCTGGGAAGGTGGGTGTGTAAACTGGGTGTGGCTGGAGTGACTCACTCTATAATGTATATAGATATTAGTGTGTTACTTAGTCTCTGCTCGTTTTTCTCAAATTTCTGATGAATTTTCCATTTCTCTCATAAATCTAGAGCTAATTGTATATGCAAGTAATTTCATGTGTGTGGTATTAGATCTCAAATGATTAAGATAAGTGTGCGAAAAGACTTACTTAGATTATGATGTAGAGTGAGAAAATAATAACGACAGTATAAATAGTAACCGAAGTTGTATATGCGCTGGTAACTCTCTCAGTGCATGATCAGCAATCCTCTCGTGACCACTGCTTATAATTACCTGTGCATCATTCTAAATAGCGGGTGCTTTTGTAGGTAAGATGTCATGACTCAAAATTCGAGTGTACGTAAGAATCTAATAAACTAGTATGAGTAGATCGAAAGATATAGTATATGGGTGATATGGATGCTATATTACTCACGAATAGATCTGGTATTATAAGTTATATATAAAATATTATATAAGTAACAATGAAAAACTGCAGGACTACATTGTAGAATGAAGAAATATGCAAGATTTAGTTGTTAATGCCCTTAGTGAAGTCGCTTGGTCTGGCGCTCCCATCAAACGGCTTGTTTGAAAGATCTTGTTGTCTCTCGTCCTACCTATGTTTTATCCTTAACAAATATACCATCCTCTCGAGAGTTATACTATCTGTAAGAGTAGATTCTACATATATATAAGAGTGATATCACTGATGCAATTAATAGTCTAGATGGTAGTGTTTTATAGTGCAAATTTTATATTTCAGCCTACTACAACTGTATGAAACAGCAGTCATTTAAATATATGGGCGATGTGCGCACACTGTGCATAAAATTCAAGCTCAATGCACTGCAATGTATTATTATAACATGAAATGGTAAAAAAAATTATCCTGTGGATAAGTTAGGATTATAAATAATAACCTGAAAGATTAAACTTATGGTAGAAATGATTTATGAAAAATACAAAAAAAAAAAAAAAATATAAAAAAGAAAATAATAAAATGAGTATAGGTAATATGTATAATGAATCAGAAAAAGTCCAATAATTTTAGCTTTTTTATTATGTTTTCTCTTGTTATCATATTATAATTATTATGAATATATATTCAGAAGCGTAATAATGATATAGTAATATATACAATCTATACGATAGTAAAATTTATAGTAAGAGGAAGTTCCTTTCTTTATGTATAAATTTATAGAATATCAGGCCTTGTTTATCTTTAAAAATTTATAATGTATCTACACGCTAAACTTAAAGTAATATTATATAATGCACACTCGAGTGCACCACAAGCACACCTTGTATCAGGTACTGTACAAATCCATTTCAAATAGAATAAATGGTGCAGAGGATTTTTAGGATTGACGCTTACTTGTTCTAATAGATCATATATATTTATTCATAAAGAATATACCGGAAGATAAACACACACATGCATAGAGTCCGCTTATTTAAGGCAATTAATTTTTAATTGTTGTTACTGCTTTAATATTTGTCAGTTTATAATAAACATAATCTTAAAAGAGTATGTAGAGATGCTAATACATTTCTTTAGAAGCCTCATAAAGCGCTGCTACATGCTAGTGTCTTACCAAGAACAATCCCTTAACATATAAATAAATCAAAATGCATTAATATAACTACTTTACTACTCATATTTGATATAAATACGAGTCCAATCAATAAGATACTCTAAGTTTCTAATAATTTGCACTTCAAACTTTTATTCCGTTGTACGCACACTTCTAGTTAATTAACAGTTCTTATATTTTTCGCGTAAGTGTTGTTTTACACTTCTCTGAGTTAATAATTTAAACTATGACTCGGTGGACCTTTACACCATAATACTCATAACTTTCTTGTGCTGGGGGCAACTATATATCTCGAGAAGGTTTATCTTCTTTATGAGGAGGCTACTTTCAGCTGCGACGAGGTATCAAAAAGAATAAATTTGTATCATCTCTCTCTAATTTCTCCATATAAAGTTAATATATTAGATAGAAAGGGATGTGGTGTCTATTCAATCCTTTGGATCTCACAGTAAAGGGGAGCGTGTAGCGCATAAGCATATTCAATGATAAAAATTTATTATGGACGATGGGTCCCCACCGATATATATATATATATATATATTGCTTAATACTATGTCATACATGGCTGTAGGGTTCCGCGTACATACTCTTAATAGTAGGGAAGATAAACTGGTAAAAAGAGACGGGATTATTCCCTTCCCAAAGCAGCTGATAACGAGATCCCAAATTCTAAGGAACTGCCAAGACATTCTACTTTCCAGCCAAATCCCTTTCAAGTATGTTTGAATCAGTGTGTAAGTAATCAAATTGATATTACAAATGAATTAATTATTTATATTATATTTTTATATTTTTATAATTATTTATTTATATTTTAATGCGTCATAAAATTAACCTTAGTATATTCGTAGTTATTAATAATAATTCATAATTATTGTATAAAGAAAATTGGTATTTTGAGTACAAAAATAATATTTCTCATATTTTTCACCGTTAGAAATATATTTGATATTTATACATATGAATTCTTCTCTTAAATATTAATCTTTAAATTAGATAAGGAACAATTCCGAAATTTACATTTCTTTCTTCTTCCTTGTCAATTTCTTTTTCTGTTTCTTCTGTTGATTTTTGCAACTTTCCTTGGCAACGTTCAGATATATATATATATATATATATATAAGTTATATATATATATATATATATATATATATATATATATATATAGTAAGAATATATAGTATATATATATATATACAGCAGTATAACATTATATATGATATAGCGATATATTATACTATTTGTTGTTGTTATTACAGGGTTATATGCTATTATATTATTATTACATATACATTATTATTATTATTATTATTATTATTATTATTATTATTATATATATTATTATATACACATTGAAGGTTATACATATATTATTAATACATATATTATTATTATTGGTTGTTATAGTATATATATATATATATATATTACATATTACATATATATTACATACATAAATTATTATTATTATTATTATATTATACATATATTATTACATACATACATACATACATACACACACATACATGATTATTATTATTATATTACATATTATACATATTATATTATATCTTTTATATATATATATATATAAAGATATAGCAGTAAAGATATATATATATATATATATATATATATATATATATATATATATATATATATATATATATATATATATATATATATATATATATATATATATATATCAATAAAAATTAATTTACCTCTTCATTTACAATTTACATGCAATTTGGAATAATATGCTTTATAAAGCAAATAAACTAATAGTCTTGTTCACCATATGTAACATTGTCTTAGTTCAGTGAGATTTGTTACAAAGTAACACAATATAAATTCTTTCATATCACACAAAACACTTCCCTATGAGTTGATTCTAGTAAAATCTAGGATGTAACATTTGAGGTATATAGAAAGGTCACTAGGTGACTTTCAAAATAATTAAGAAAATACAAACAGAAATGCCAACTGAACACAAACAGAAATATTAAAACTTTACAATCTTTCATTGGGATAACATATAAACATTTTTGAAGATGAGTTAGCTTGATATTAAATAAATATATTTATTAACTTTACAAATATATATATATTATATATATATATATATATATATATATATATATATAAATATATATATAATATATATGAGAAACCACGAGACAGAGTTATGATTATTATTAGCATTGTTCTTATTATTATTATTATTATTATTATTATATATTATTATACATATTATTATTATATTACATATATTGATATTATTATTATTATTGTACAACATATTATTATATTATATATATATATATATATTATTATTATTATTATTATTATTATTATATTATTATATATATATATATATATATTATTATTATATACTGTATATATATATTATATATATATATATTATTAAGTATATATATATTATATATATATTATTATTATATACATATATTATACATATATATACATATATATATATAAATATACACATTACATATATATTGTTATTGTTAGCATATTAGAAGATATGTTATTACTATGGCCATATATTATACATATAACAGAGTATACATATTATATGGATATTATTATTATTATTATTATATATTATTATTATATTATTGGTTATTATTGGTTATTGCCATATATATATATACATATACATACATACATATTTCCATATTATTATACAGCATTACATCTATGGTATATATATTATATATATTAAGTATATATATATTATATTATATATGTTACTATTATTATATTATTATAAGTATATATATATATAGCGATATATCTATATTATTATTATTATTATTGCAATATATATATATATATATACATATATTATTATATATATTATATATATATACATATATATACATATATTATTATTATTATTATATTATTTCCTTATATTATTACATATTATTAATATATATAGTATATTATTATTATTATTATTATATGATATTATTATAAAGAGGTTATTGCTACATATGCATATATATTATTATATATTATTATACATATATATACGCCATATATACATTATTTCACTGTGATAATACATAAACATTATGTTACATCATACATATTATTATTATTATTATTATTATTATTATTATTATTATTATATATATATGTTATATTATATATATATATGGATATTTATTATTATTACTATTATTATTATTATTATTATGCCATATATAAATTCTAAAATTACATAACGTTATTATTATTAGAATTATCAATATACATATTTTCAATAGTAAATTACATTACTGGTACCTTCGCGAATATTTATGGTGGGCATTGGTATATATATATATATATACATATATATATATATATATATATATTATGCTATATATATTATATATATAGTATATATATATATGTATAAGGTTATTATATATATATATAAGTATTTCTTGCCCTCAATTCCTATTCCTTTACTCTATGAATCCTAGTTTAACATGCAGATACTCTGGCCAGTTGTGCTCTTATATATATATGATATATGGGAGATATATATATATATATATTATATATATATGAGTATATATATATATATATATATATATATATATATATATATATATATAGAGAGAGAGAGAGAGAGAGAGAGAGAGAGAGAGAGAGAGAGAGAGAGAGAGAGTAGAAGAGAGAGTTGATTTAAGCTTGTAGAATCAAAAGTCTGTTTTCAAAATAGCTTTGCGTCAAAAGAGTTTAAATTTGTTTATGATGTATGCAAATGTAAATCTATATGTCTTTTTAACATACATATATATGTGGATACAGTATGGTGAGCAGTATGATATGTATATATGCATATATAAGTATCTTACAAATCTAAATAAACAGTTTATATGTATATCTATATGGAAATATATATATACGTATATATATGATATATATATATAATGTGTGTGTTCATGGTTTTTTATACGCCTTTCTTAAAAAGACTTTTTTTTTATTTTTAAAGGATAAAACACGTTAATTTTTAAAATTTTATTTCTTTTCAAAATTTGATGGAGCAAAAAATTTACCATAAGAAAGAACTGATCCAATCATTTCCAAACCTGGACTAAAATTTAAAACTGATTTAGTATGTAAAAAGTTAGTGCTAAATTTTAGAAAAAAGAAATCATTTACAAGGAATTTTTTTTTTCCATTTGAATTATGAAAACTCATGCACTAAAATTCATATCTGGGTCAACCTTTCTAAATCTGATATAAAAATTAAAAAATGAAAACAAATTGAGTAAAAAATAATGTAAATAATAAAAAATAATATAACAGAATTATCAAATAAAATATATATATATAAGATATATATATATATATATGTTATACATATATATATATATATAAGTGGGCAGCAGCAGTCCGCTCTACGAGACTAGTAAGGTACTGTGTTATTATTGGTTATATACATACATATTAGCTGGTTGGGTTATTATTATATGCTACATGGCGCACATATACATATTACAAATATTACATATGTTATATATATTATTACATGATCCATCATAAATGGGTTATATGGTATATATATACATATATATATTATATTAAGGTTATGTTACATATATATATATTATTATTATTATATTATTATAAATTATTATATATATATATTATATTTATATTTATATATATATATTTGTTAATTTTAATTTTTTATGATTTTTTTAAGATATCGTTGGAGCAGGATTTTAATAATTATTTACAGTAAGAATAATTCTTTTGAAACGTTTAAATAAAATAACAAAAAATCAAAAAAACAAAAATAGCATAATAAAATAGAAGATATGACATCAAAGCTTCAATATTTACCACTTACGTCGTTGTCATATTTAAATACGTCTTTCGAGATAGTTTTAGAACATTGTCATACACGGTAGTATTCTTTTTATCTTTCCTCTTTGTTTTCTTTCTTTTGTTGTGCAATTGTTTTTGTTTTGTAATTTAGATCATTAACATATGACCTAGGTAATGAATTGAGACCGTAATAAAAAAATAAAAATAAAAATAATTATAATAAAAATTTATATACTAAAATGGATGCTAATCTAACAATACCCAACAAAACTTCACCTAACATAACTTAACCTAACCTAACCTAAAATAACCTAACCTTACCAAACTTGACCTAACAAAACCAGTCATTAGATGTTATCATAAGTACTGTTTATCATTGTATTTATTTATTACTATCTGTTTCTACGGATAAGTTAATTTTTTTTTTTAAATATACTAAACTAGGGCATATATATATATATATATATATATATATATATATATATATATATATATATATTAATATATTATATATATATTATATATATATATATATATATATATATATATATATATATATGTGTGAGAGAGAGAGAGAAAACAAAGATCATTTAAACTAAAGGATTAAAATAAATAGCATATATATATATATATATAATATATATATATATATATATATATATATATATTTATATCTTATAAAAATATATATATATATATATTATATATATATCAGAGAGAAAGAATTATATATATATATATATATATATATATATAGTATATATATCTAGATATATAAGATATATATATGAGAGGTTGAGGAGTTTAGGTCATAAGTTATACATATAAACATATATATATATATATATATATATATATATATATATATATATATATATATATATATATATATATATATATATATATATATATATATATATATATATATATATATATATATATATATTTCTGAAAAACTTTCAAATTTATTAACTTTTGTTTAGACAAAACTAAGTAACATTTTGATGAAAACATTTAGTTATATTAATTTAAAATTTAAAAAAAAACTATATTAATTATTTGTAAAGAAAACATGTAAAGTTTAAAACTAAAAGTGATTTACAAAGGATTGGCCTTCACAAACCTGAGGTGAGGTGCGTCACTGAATTTCAACGTTCTGGTGTTGTGCGGTTTTGAAAATATAAAGATGTGGTGCGCTGTTTTTTCATCTTGGGGCAGCGCGGTGTGACGCTAGGCCTTGACCTCTAGGTGCGGTGCGGTGCGGTGCGGTACTGAATTTCTACTTCCTGATGATGTGTGGTTGCAAAATATAAAAGGGCATTGCGGTGCATTGTTTTTTCGTTCTTAGAGCGGTTCTGGGTGGTGAGGCCTTAGTACACGGCCCTAATACATAACCTCCAGATGCGGGGCGGTGCGGTGCAGTCATCGACAACCACTCTGAGAGATATTCTTCATTAATTGCATCAATCTATGTTTACGATATGTGTATTTCTTCTCATTAAATTGAAGTACATTAGTAAACATATTCTGTATTTAAACTTGGGTTTAATTAAGTAAATGTTTTTTTAAAACTCTTTAATAAAAAAATATTTACCAAAAAACAAAACAAATTAAAAAAAAAGAAATAAAATGAAAAAAAACGGAAAAAGTTTAAATGAAAAAGTTTAGAAAAAGTTTTAAATTATAATTATAAGTTAATTGGAAAACAAAAAACTTCAAAACAAATACAAATTGTTTGAAAATAATTACTTTATACAGTAATCTATCTCTCTCTTCACATATATAATTACAAATATTCACATCTACACTATATATATATATATATATATAAGGTATATATATATATATATATATATATATGTATATTATATACATATATATATTAAGGCCCTTTATATATATATGTTATTATATATATTGTTAATCTTATTTTCTCCTATTGCTGAACTCCGAGTCTCCTCGCCGGCTTGGTATAGCAAGTAAAGCTATGCCCGTGGTAGCGATCACTGATCAGTATGAACCAAGCAAACTCAGAACATTTTTCCCAGAAGCCCTGCCCTCACACTCGTCAAGGACCAAACAGGGCTCCACTCAAAGAGATGATGTATCAATATTCTTTTACAACTGCTAATATTTGCTATGCCAGCAGCGAGGGCTAGGGTTCGAAACTCAATAGGAGAGAATAAAGATTCTTTATATTTTCAAACTGTGACTGTATTAGCAGTTGTAAAATGATACTGATACATCATTTCTCTGAGTGGAGAGCTCTTTGGCCCTTGACCCGTGTGTGAGCGGGGAAGCTTCTGTAAAGAAAGTATTCTTATAAAGTTTCCTTTTAGTTCATCGTGGTCAAGTGGTGAAACACTTTCTACAGCACTTGCTGTACCAACAGCGAAGACTCGGATTCAAAACACAATATGAGAGAATAAGACTTCTATATATAGTTATATATTGTTGATATATATATATATATATATATATATATATATATATATATATATATATATATATATATATATATATATATATATATATATATATATTATTACAATAGATTTTTGTCACAATATTGTTACTATTATTGTAGTTCAAATTGTTGCTGGTTGATATGATATTCATTGGATCCAGTCAATTTCTTTGATCTTTCCTTTCCATATAACCCAAGTACTATGACCTGCAATATGTTTTATATTGTTTAGTGTTGCTTGTTGATTACACGGTCTTGTTTAGAGCTTGATATGATGAACGGTATGTACCGGCACTCAGGAATATAGATCTAATGACGTTCTCTAACTGTTAAGAATAAATAGGCTTGTGTTTAATACCAATAAGACAATATTCATGAATTTCTCAATGCGAAGGGGTCAATTCCTAGTGGATGTCTTTGTTAATAATGCGAAGATAGATAGGGTTGAGACTTTTAACTAATTTTGACTTTTAATGGATCAAAATTTTGCTACTCAACATGTGAAGATGGTTGCATGAAAGCATGAATATTATCAAGGACTGATCTATTCACTGATGAAATGTTTGTCTTTGTTGGTACTTAATGTAAGGTATTTTTCTTGGTGTGCCAGCAGCTCCTACTTCATTTGGTTATGTGGGGTAGTTCACCTCCTGTTACAATTTCTCCTTGGCGAATCAATCAGAATGAAATGGAAAGAACTTTTCCATCAGGTGGTGAGCACACTGTTGATATTTATAGGAGTTTGGATATTTTGACCATTGACCAAATATATAAAATTTGAGTACTATTGTTCTTTAATGACTGTCTTGTTTGTGATAAATACAAAGATTTTGAAGACATAGAAAATGACATGATTTTTATATATGGCTATAATGTGCGTGATTCCCAGTGCCCGAGACATCCTTTAACCAGACTAAATATTCATAAGCAATGTGTTATTTTTGTTGCAATCTCATCATGGAATAATTGCCGATATCTATAAGGATATCTAACGCTTGAGGTATGTTCAAGAAATCGTGTCCTGCATTAATAAAGGTAAATTTAATGTTTTAATTGCTGTATTGTTGTCAAAAAAACAAATAATTTGCTTTTATTTGATCAGCATGATTTTTTTATTGCTTTTTTTGTATTATGTATTTTCTATTGCTGAATAAATAAATAAAATAATATATATATATATATATATATATATATATATATATAGATATTATATATATATATATATATATATATATATATATATATATATATATATATATATATATATATATATATATATATATATATAAAGAGAGAGAGATAGGTCAAAAACAAAGATGCAATATGAATTTTAGCTAATCAATAATAAGGAAAAAAATTAACATTATGCTAGGATCAAATGCCTTCATGAACGCACTTTGTACAAATCTCTTTAGGTAATAAGAAAATGGTATATTTTTCTTATCTTCAACATATAAATGCAATTAAACACATTTCCAAATAAACAGCAACACTTATTAGTACCCTCCAATATAAAACACCAAAGCTTCTAAATACTCACGACTACGTCTGCAATCTTTACCCTCAATCGTTCGACAAAATGAGGATAGTATCTTACTTTTTTTTTTTATAATTCTCAAGG
>JABUQX010078476.1:32500-35000 GCA_015478945.1 Trachelipus rathkii
CCTCCTCAAAGAAGTATGGGCCTATAACACCAAACCGTGATACGGCACACCATACCGTTAGTTTAGGGGAATGTAGTGGCCTTTCCTGGATAACTCGGGGGTTATTTAATGCCCAGTAGCGGAAATTTTGCTTATTGACAGCCCCACACAGGTGAAAATGTGCCTCGTCGCTACTGAAGAAGGCTGCCTCGGGAGGGATCTGTGCAAGCATTTGCGCACACAGATCTCGGTGGTTTACATAATCTGTTTGCTTCAATTCCTGAGCCATCATTATTTTATATGGATGGAAATGTAAATCCATATGCAGAATCCTTCTCAAACTGCGGTCGGATATTCCCAAAGCAACAGCATGCCGTCGGGCAGAACGTCGAGGCGACTGCACTACCGCTGCTCTTACTCGCTCCACATTTTCTGGTGTTCTGATGGATCTGCGTCGGCCATGTGTATCTGTTCGTAGTGTACTACCAGTTGACTCTAATTGTCTAACCCAGGACCAAATTGTGTTCGCCTGAGGAACGGGATCGTTACGCGGAATGTTGAACCGTCGCCGAAAAGCTCTTTGCGTCGCGATCACAGAATTGTTGTTTTCATAAAACGCCCGCACGGCAAAGCCGCGATGCACTCCCGTCCACACCATGTTCGATACTAAAATGGGAATGTCGGCGGAAGAAAACGAGACCGCGAGCATCTGCCTCCCCCGACTCACCCCCCAACAGTGAACCCCCAAAACGCTCAATTGGTTCTGCCGCACCATATATATATATATATATATATATATATATATATATATATATATATATATATATATATATATATATATAATAACAATCCTGTCTATCCCTATGAATATATTTAGTTAACTCATATCGATGTTAGTATTTATATATCTCGTAATTGTAATAATAATATATGTAATATGTAATATATATATATATATATATGTTTTCGTCATTTATAATAAAAACATTTTTACATATCACAAGAAAATAATAATAATAATAATAATCAAAGTTGGTAATAGCAGCAGGAAACATATATATCCTTATATCAAAATAATAATATATGAAATAATATGAAATAATAATAATATGTATGTATATATATAATAAGAATATGTTATTATAATAATATGTATATAATAAATATAATAATATATAAAATAATAGTATAATATATATCATATATGTATTGTAATTTTGAAATCTAAACTTAATTAGAATAGCCCCTATAAAGGCAATGTTTATATAAGAATAATAATAATAATAGCATTAATAATAATAATTTTTCTTTCATCTTCCCCCATATCAAGAAATATATATATATATATATAAACGTTATATATATATATATATATATATGTATATATATATATTTATATATATATATATATATATATATATATATATATATATATATATATATATATAAAATATATATATATATATATATATATATATATATATATATATATATATATATATATAAATTGCCCATCATAAAACGTTGGGGAATTTTTATTTGTATTTCAAATTCAGAAAAGTATTTCAATTTATAATGTTTATTTCTTGCAAGGTTTCTGAAGCATTATTCTAAGATCGAATTATTCAGTATATAAATATGTATTAATAATAATAATAATAATAATAATAATAATAATAATAATAATAATAATAATAATAATAATAATAATAATAATAATAATAACAAAAATAAAAATAATAATAATAATAACAAAAATAATAATAATAATAATAATAATAATAATAATAATAATAATAATAATAATAATAATAACAATAAATAATAATAATAATAATAATAATAATAATAATAATAATAATAATAATAATAATAATAATAATAATAATAATAATAATAATAATAATAATAATAATATAAAAATAATAATATTAGAGATGTCGTGAACATCTGTTACTGCATGTCTCTTTGGATGCCACAGATAAACATCCGAAAGGATATATAAATCCGCATCCACAATTTTATCACATCCGGGAAATCAATTTTACTATCTTGACGTCACTAAGAAATTCATATTCAATTTCTAAGAACTCTTCTTTTTTTTTCCTTTGATCTTTCTTTCTTCCATTCCCTCCTCCACCTCTTCCACTCCTTCTTCCAATTTCTCTTCCATTGTCAATGGCAAACCTCCTTATAAACGATTTGTCCTCATAAAATTAATTCGAATATAATATTTTTTAGACTCAATCCGTCCTGCTGAGTCAACAAATTAATCTTGATAAATCAGAATGCAAAACTTAATAGATTTTCACGGTTGCTTTAATGCTCAATTTACAGCCAAATTGGAAGCACTATATATATATATATATATATATATATATATATATATATATATATATATATATATATATATATATATATATATATATATATATATTACTAACTATATATATATATATATATATATATATATATAAATATATATATATATATAATATATATATATATATATATATATATA
>JABUQX010078477.1:7500-15000 GCA_015478945.1 Trachelipus rathkii
TTCCTCTTCTCAAGTTACTCCAGCTACCAGGGGCCTCATCCGCCCTTGTATGGAGTACTTCTCTCATATCTGGGGGGCTCTGGTTTCACCCGGCTTTTGGATAGGGTCGAGTCAAAGGCTGAAAGGCTTATAAACTGTTTCTGCTCACTTTCCCAACTTCCTTACCCTCTATCTTCGGCGCAAATGGTTGGTACTTTATCTTCTTTCTATAGGTAATCCGGCCGCGGGCAGGTGCTCGAAGGGAACTTTAATCACTCGCGTACCTCCACCTTTACGTCGCCCTCATAGCACAAGGGGTGCTGTGTCAGCACATGAGTTTTGTGGTGATATTGGTAATTCCAGGCTAGTTCGCTGCGGTGCTTCCTTCTTTCCAGCCACCTCTGTTCTGTGGAATCTTCCATCTTCTGTGTTCCTGCTGAATTTATTCCCGCTCCACTTCAAAGCTGCGTCTGTGGGCTCACTGCGTATTTGCGTTAGTTGTTGACTTCTGAGGTGTTCAACACCCCCTCCTTGAATAGGGGGGCTCTGCCCGTAAGTGTTGGTGACAGCTGTAAAAAAAAAAAAAAAAAAAAAAAAAGTCCCAATCTAGTATTTTTAGGTTCCTGAAAACTTTTATGACTAATATTTAACAAACTAGATGTAACCAAACTCATTTTTGTTGTTGGCATTTGTATCTCAATATTTAGGTGCCGTTTTTCCATTTTTTTATAATGTAAAAATATATTGTAATTTTAAAAATTATTTATACATATATATTATTTGTTTTTATACGACTTAGAAAGAATATTTGCAGTATCATTAGGCCTATTAGAATACACTTTTTTTCAGTACGTTAATTTTTTTTATTTGACATTAATACTAGGCTTTATTATTTCATTTTCTTTACTTACAATTCACTTACAACAAAATATAAATGATCCTGTATATCAGTTGAATATTTTGAGAACCCAACCGCCATGTTGAATCGGTGGAAGCTGACTGAAAAATCTAATATTTAAGCCAATATTTGGAAAATCCGTCTATTGTGCAAATCATAAGATGTTCTGAAAATGGCGCTCTTCTAAATTTTATGGAAGATTGTGGACCAACAAAAAAACGGCTAAAATTTCTTGTAAGAAATAATTTTGTTGAATTAAAATTAATTTTTGTATATTTAAGGATCTTCCAGTTATAATCAAAATTTAAAATCTTTTCTTTATTTGGATAATAATAATAATAATAATAATAATAATAATAATAATAATAATAATAATAATAATAATAATAATAATAATAATAATAATAATAATAATAATAATAATAATAATAATAATAATAATAATAATAATAATAATAATAATAATAATAATAATAATAATAATAATAACACAAATAATAATAACCACAAAAATGAGTTCTTAGCTATCGCATTTTTTGGACAATAATATTTTAAAAATGAAAAAATTTCCAAAGGTATAACGTAATTTTAGAACTTCTAAATAAAATTTTGTAGAAACACCATCTTCCATTTAAACTGATGATAAATACAGAAGGAAGAAACATCTTTTGAGGACAGAATCTTGAAAAATAGCATTACAGTAGAAGAGGAATTCATTCGAATCTTTGATCTGAAGAACAGGTGGCCGAGGAGAGGGGAAAGACGCAGGGAAGCTGATAAGATATTGCCACAGCTACGCCGGAGTCTTGCCTCCCACCTTCAGTCCATTTCAAAACGAAGGAAAAGGATCTTTTTAATGCCACCTGAAAAGTAAAAATTAAATTAATATAAATAATAATAATAATATTAATAATAATAATAATAATAATAATAATAATAATAATAATATAATAATAATAATAATAATAAAATAATAATATAATAATAATAATAATAATATAATAATAATAATAATAATAATAATAATAATAATAATAATCTTCATATCATACAAATAGTTTCCACATAACTAATATCTAAAAACTTCTTGCACTCTTTAACCACAGTTGACAGTTGACATAGTTTGAATGAGTGGAACGGAACACTGAAGGCAACATCAATTACTGTGTCATTTCCCAAGGAATAAAATCATTTTGAGCTTGATTTCTAAGAAGTTTATTTTGGACTTTTGAAAGACGGTAGGATATATTAAAATGAGGAGAAGAATGAGAGATAAATTTGTTTTGTGGAAAAAAAAAATTTGTTAGGTTTTATAAAGCTAGAATGTTAGCAAACTTTTTAATCACGGCATGAAAAATAATTAAAATTAAATACTTGCAAATTAGTTTAATAAAATATGCTTAAAAGTTAAAATAAAAGAATGATTGAGAGCAGTTGAAAAAAACGCTGACTGATTAGATGATTTCTGATTTATAGAAAAGAAAGAGTTAAATTTTTATATGGCAAACAATTACAGTCTCTTGAAGGATTAAAATGGAGGGAGAATTGCTTAAGGAGAAATGGATTGCGTCTTTTAAAACAATAAATTATTTTATATACAAATGTTGATGATGAAAGTTGAATGACGTAGATACCATGAGACATAAAATAGAAGCCTCTGGACCGGAATTGAATTGATAAGCCATTTGGAACAACCTGTTAAGAATTAATACAAGAGACAAAAGTAAGAAGGACTGAATGGGATAAACCTATTGAGCTTCAATCACAAGTGTCTCTAGAAAGTAAGATTTTAAGAACAGAAAAATTAAACTCGGAATAAAAGTAAAGGAACATTGGTAATATGCAAGGCTATGTCTCAAGCATCTAGATAGTGAAGAAATTAGATATCCCAGTATCTAGAGATACCTGGCATTAGATAACTAAATATCTCAGGTGTCTAGAAACAATGACATTAGAGATTTTATTCTCTATGATAGAGTAAAGAAAAACTAACAA
Organism: Trachelipus rathkii; assembly: GCA_015478945.1. NCBI lineage: Eukaryota > Metazoa > Arthropoda > Malacostraca > Isopoda > Trachelipodidae > Trachelipus > Trachelipus rathkii. Next base: position 10,373 of record JABUQX010078477.1, read on the forward strand.
AAACTCTTGAGGTAAGACAATGAAACTGGGTATTGGAGCGAATAAAACCATTACCAAAAATAAAAAGAAAAGATTATTTGAAATAAATGAAAAAATACTATTTTTTGGTAATTAATAATATAATTATTAATTACCAAAAATATATAATTTGTTTTTTTAGAAGGTATGGAGTAAAGAAAATTTTCTCAAGTTATTAGGTTGGCCTTAGGAATAAAGAAATAGTTTTATATCTGTGTCAAGATAGTTTAGTTTTGTCTAAAGATAAAAGAAAAAGAACAAATGAGGTGTAAGGGTTGTGAGTGGGATGACTAGGAAAGGGAGAATAACAAATGCAAAAATATGATATGCAAATTGAGATAGGGGTCAAAACAAAAGATAAAAAGTTTTTCATATGTTTCAACATGTTTAAATATAGTCGAGGATAAAAATGTAGATTACTTTAAAACATAAATAAAGGCAACGAATATTAGGTAAATAATAATCAAGGAAGGGTTAATCAATAATTAAAAGGAACAGTAAAAGAAAAAGGAAGTTTTATTTAAAAGAAAAAAAGAAATTTAAATAAAGGGAAAAGGTGAGAAGCAGAAGAGGTGTTAAGAGTTTCTGAAAGTAAAATGAAAGATGTGAATGTGAAGAAATTCAACACTGAAGGGGGGAAATAAAGAAAGATTAGATGGGTTTTAAAATAACACAAAAAAAGTTAGACTCAGAAAATAGAAGAGAATTACGAGGCTGTAAAGTAGAATAAATATTAAGGAGGTACTAAAAGAGGTTAGGTTGAATGAAACTGTGAAAGTGAAGATAATTTCAAAAAGGTGAAGCAAGAAGATAATCTATGCGAATTAATATAAAAACAAGACTCGATAAGATGTTTTAAAGATGATAAAAGACAGAAGAAGAAAATAAAAGAGGAGAGTATGGCAAAAAAACTAAAGAGAAAGGTAAAATAAATGCATTACTATAGACCATCTTTAAAAACTATGCTAAAAACTACGTTCAAATGATATTTGTTTACTATCTGTTCGCAACTCTAAAACACATTCGCTGATGAGTCATTCTGGTTTATCATTCCTGTTAATGATCCTTTCACCTTACGTTCCCTTGTAATTATTTAGACATTTCTATAACGACCTTAACGCTCTTAATGCCAAGGTTGCCCACTTTTCCACTTTTCTCTCTGAGTTACGAGGCCACACTCAAGTCTTTGATTCCATAGTATGGATAATAAATAAAATTTATTTAATTTAAATAATTAATCGGTACTTAAGAAATCGGCATTAATAGTTATGATTTTTTTATCAGTGAAATCAATTTATATTAATAACATTTGATTGAACAAAAAAATTTCATTTTACATTTTAAAGCAAAAGAAAATAATCGTTTTCAACAACAGAAGAAGTGCTTCTTAGCATATAACCACAACAGTATGATATATTATACATTAGGAATACTACCCAATAATAATAATAATAATAATAATAATAATAATAATAATAATAATAATAATAATATAATAATAATAATGAATATTACAATAATAATAATAATAATAATAATAATAATAATAATAATAATAATAATAATAATAATAATAATAATAATAATAATAATAAATAATATAATAATAATAATAAAGTTTCTTTTAACCTTTAAGAAAATGAGATAAAATGACTTTACATAATTTGGGAAATAATTTATATTTTAAAATTAAATTTAAAAATAAAAATTTTTCAAATATTAATAATGAACTAAATAAACAAATTAATTCTTTGAACTGCGAGGCAAATTAAAGGAACATAAATTAAAATAATTTAAAAAAATATATATTATTTTTGATTTATCATAGAGATACACGTGTAATATATATGTATATATATTATTATTATATTAGTATCATATAATATAAGTAATATAGTTCTATATTATAATATAATAAATGTAACTATATGAGTATATATATATATAATATATATATAATTGATATAGATTTTAAAATTAATTATTTATTAAATACCCTATCTGGGAGATGGTAGATATATATATATATAGTAATATATATAGTATATATATATAATATATATTATATATGTATATGGGTATATATATATATAGTAAACGTATACTATTATATAATATATAATTATATAATATATAGGATATATAATATATATATAAGTATTATATAGTAATATATATATATGATTATATATAGTAATATATATATTTATATGTATATATATATTCGTAGTAAATCCTCTCTAAAATTAATTTCTGCCTTGAATTGTGAAAAAGTAATATTATAATTTATTAATTAATTTAGTTAATTTTTTATTTATTTATTTTTTTAAAATTAAATTTATTGTATATTTTTTATTTATTTTATTTATATTGTTTAGTATAGTCAGGTATAGGGTAATCTATCCGAGAATACTCGGTCTTTAGAAAAAGATTATCCAGATAATATTTCCATCTAACAGCGTTGCCATGTCTTTTCAATTAAAGAATGTGTTCGAATGCATGCAATCGATATTAAACAAAAAAGAAAGCCAAATGTGTTCTAATTTATGCAAATCATTTGAGAGAGGACAGGAATATAGTTAGAGAGTATGATGGACAAAATAATAATTACTAGGATTTGCTTGATATAGTATATATAAGTGTCGTATATATATATTTATATATAGTAGTTATATATATTATTTTTAAGTATTATAGCATAGGTGTATGTAAATGTTACTTCCTATATAATTTTAATATTAGAATTATATTAGAATTAATATTTATTAGATTATTAATTAGAATATTGTATATAGAAATAATATATAATTAATTATATTAAACTAAAGGAATACCATAGGGAAAATGCACACAGCAGGTTGGCGTACATTCATAGCAAAACGCTCGCTGCAGCGCTCACTTCAAATGCGCACTGCGCGCGAGCGGTGCCGTATAACATCATACAGCACCGCTCGCGCGCAGCGCGCATTTGAAGCGAGCGCTTCAGCGAGCGGTCTGCCATGCATGTACGCCAACCTGCTGTGCATTTACCCTATGGTATTCGTTTAGTTAAAAAAAAAAAGAGAAATATATATACGTACTTACTAAAAAAAATTCTTTCTTGACAAAAATTTCATGCCGAAGTCAATTTTTTGTGAAAATTTACGTTTACGAACAAACGCTAAATTTACGTTTTAGAATAAAATATATTTATGTTACTCTTTAGTGTAAATACAACATTTAATATATATGTAATTATCAAAAAATATTTCATTTTTTAACAATATTTTATGTAAATGTAGCCGAAGTCAAAGTTTCTTTTACGTTTCCGAACAAAATATATTTATATATATGGGTAACACAGATATCCGATAAGTTACGATTATCGGAAAAAATAATCGATATCTGATAGGATTTCCATATAATATATATTATATATATATATAGCATAATTATATATATATATATATAGTATATATATATATAAATTGTATATATAGATATATATATATATATATATATTAATAATATATATAATATATATATATATATAAAAATTATAAATATATATATATAAATATAAATTATATATATATATTTATATATATATATATATATATATATATATATATATATATATATATATATATATATATATATATATATATATATATAATAAATATATATATTATATATATATATATATATATATATATATATATATATATATATATATATATATATATATATATATATATATATATATATATGGTGTAGAGTAAGATATCCGATAACTTACAATTATCAGAAAAAATAATCGATATCTGATAGGATTACCCTAAACCTGACTATTTCCTAAAATATTATTTTTCAAAAATTTTATTCATTAATATTTTAATTTCTTTCACCTACAAATTCATTTATTTACCCCACAAATATTCTGCAACATTTTTTTTTGTAGGGTAACATCTTTTTTATTTCAAGTTAACTTTTCAAAATTTAAGTAAAGAAATCTTTGAGAATAATTTCAAATAGAACAATAATAATAATAATAATAATAATAATAATAATAATAATAATAATAATAATAATAATAATAATAATAATAATACTTTCTTATTCCAGGCATTTTTCCATTAAATCTCGAATTTTCAATTCTGAAATTTCTGGGTTACGAGTTACGACTTTGATGGTTTGCAATTTTTCAATTAAGTCAGGACTGAGTAAGATTTATTAATTTCAATTTAGGGAATGACTAACAGCGAGATTTTATTATTATTATTATTATTATTATTATTATTATTATTATTATTATTATTATTATTATTATTATTATTATTATTATTATTATTATTATTATTATTATTATTATTATTATTATTATTATTATTATTAACTTACTAATATACTAATTAAGATCTAACTACTACAAACTTACGGTGAAGAAACTATTATTTATAACTACCATTTTTACTATTGCGTCGAGACTTTCCTATATTACTACTACCGGGAATAATAAAATAATAATTCAAATATATTATATATATGTATATATATTATAATAAATTATATATATATTTAATATAATATATATATATATATTATAGTATATATATATATATATATATATA
>JABUQX010078477.1:20000-30000 GCA_015478945.1 Trachelipus rathkii
ACAGAAAACATTCCCAACTCCTTCAGCCTCTCCTCATAGTTTCTACCCTCAAAACCCAGAAATCATCCTTGTTAAGCTCTACTGTTGCACCCTCTCTAGCATATCTAAGTCTTTCTTTAAATAAGGGGCCCAAACTTGTGCAGAATACTCTATTATTGGCCTAACATAGCTATTATACAGTTTACTTATTACTTCCTCTTGTAAACAACATTGCGATTTATTATGCCTAGCATCTTATTAGCTTTATTATTTGCTTCCAAACACTGATTAGCTACTTTCAACATTAATTTATAATTTGCATCTGAACCTTTTCTTGGTCCACAGGTTCAAGCTAATCCCCATTCATATAGTAGTTAAAACTTTTATTTGAGAAACCTAGATGAAGAACCTTACACTTTCTATTAAAATTCATTTGCCATTTATCTGCCCACCCAAGAAGTTATCAAGATCATTTTTGAATCTTTATACATCCTTCACTTTTCCTAACTGATATGGCTGACTTGAGATCACCTGCAAACTTAGAAACCTTGCATTTAAGTCCATGGTCTAAATCACTTATATATATGAGGAACAATAATAACCCCAGCTCTGAACCCTGGGACACCACTCTTCACTATTTCCTATGATGATTATTAAGCATTTAGTTGCACAACACACTGTTTTCATTCCTAATAACCATTTTAATCCAACCATCCTGAACACACTTAGGTTCCATGTTTCACCACTAGTCCTTCTCTCTATAAATACAATACCTTCGCTCCTGCTCCTATTGGAAAATCTGACCACAACCTTATATCTCTTGTCACTAATATCTCACTGTACAGTCTTCTATATCCGGTCCGTAGCGGTAATGTTTTTTTTTCTGGCACTTTGGATCGGACTGATATTGGGGGCCTGCAGTCGATCTTCTACGCCAACTATACCTGGAATGACTGCTGACTTGATGACGCTGGGCTTCCCGCCACCAAGGTGGAGCCGTACCGTTGGATGGATGTATAAGGTTCATTCCTTCTTCGACCAAATCTTTCTCTCCTTATAATCCATGGTTCATTCGTGCTTTGTTCTTCTGGCCATTTTGTGGGGTTCATGACAGACGCTGGTATCCTGAGTGGAAAAATTCTCGCAGTCTCTCCCAACCACTGCTGATCCTCACTTGCTAGAAATCGTTGCAGGGATACTCTTTCGACGAGCAAGCTGGGCTTTCACCAACGATGCTGCGCCAACCTTGGATCTCCTTACCAACAAATTGGGGCCTCTCCAAGCCAAAAACATCTCTAATACTTGTAAATCATCTTTTTTTGCCCCCTTATCTGATCTTTGATGGCTTCTAACCCTCCAACTGAAAAGGCTAATTCTTCTGGCTCTCCTATTTTTCTCTAACCTCAACCTTGACCCATTCTGGCATTCCTCCCTCCTTCTCCTTCTCCTTCTCCCTCTCAGGTGTCCTATGTCTTCGCCTGTGATTACATTTGGTGCATGAGCTCCTGAAATATATGAACGTTAGGAAGGCGGTGGCCCGGATGGCATTCCTCCCCGAGTTTTGAGGGTGTGTGCTTCCGTGCTATCCCCCGCCCCTCGCCCAACTATATTCTCTATGTCTCAATACTAGCACTTTCCTCAGTGTTGGAAGCTCCCACATGTCCAACCTATTCCGGAACTGTTTGATCCTAACTATCGTTCCTATGCCTCACTCTTGGTGGCCTCTATCTAAGATCTTTGAAACACTTCATAACTCTCACTTCTTAGACCATCCGGAATCCTCATTCTCTCTTCCGGATCACCAGTACAGGCTTTCGGCGTTCAAGGCCTACTGGCGACAGGCACTTTCCCCTATTTAATCAAGATTTATGTCTGCTTTTAGAACTCGATGGGGAGACTTAAGTGGTGGCGCTTGACATATAAAGCATTTGACCGGTATGGCACGCGTCACTGCTCTCCAAGCTCCTTGGGTTTCCTCCTTCTTTGTTTACTTATGTCTAAGTTTTCTTTCCTGTCGCTCAATATCGGATGGTTGATGGAGCGACTTCTTTCTTTTTCTGTCAATAGTGGTGTTCCCTAGGGTTCTTCGTTCGGCTTTATCTCCTACTTTATTCTTACTTTTCATTAATGATCTTCTCTCACCTGCACATCTAACTCTAGCCACTTTTATGCCGATGACTCGACCCTTCACTCTTCAACTCATTCTCAATTCTGCTCCTTCTTTTACTTCTAGAATTGCATCCTGTCTTAATCTTCTGATTTTATTTCGTTGATTTGAATAGAATTTCCTGATTAGTTGCCTAAACTTTCGAAATCTTCACTCCTTAAAACTTCAACTTCTACAAATCTCCCCCTCTACACCTTCTAACTTTCCCATATCTTTCGACGGTTCTCTCGTCTCTCCCAAGTCTGACAATATAAACATCTCTGGGTTTTAATGTAAAAAAAATGTTCTGGAAACCTCACATCACAACGGTTCAGCCTAGTAATGGCTTCAAAGAAACCGGAGTTCTGTTAGATCATCGCATCCTTTTTTCCTCCTCGCATTTCCAGGCTATCGCTGCTGGCCCTATAATCCGGCCCCGTGGCGCAACACAAATTTGTACCCGGAAAGCAGTTCCGGATTTATTCTTTATTCCCATCTGGTCAGTCATCGCTGCATCAATAGATGACTGGACGCTTCCACTCGATATATATATATATATATATATATATATATATATATATATATATATATATATATATATATATATATATATATATATATATATATATATATATATATATATTTGTGAGAGGGTATAGAGAGATATATAATATACACATATATATATATATATATATATGGGATATGGAAGCCCTTTAGATAGTGTACCTATTAATGAGAGAAGTTTTTATTTTCTTCCAATAACGGGGCATGTTGATGCCTTAATTAGGAGCCTAAAGAATAAGACATGTTCCATTTGATGACGTTAATATTTCGTTCTTGAAGAAGCGCCACAGTGCCTCCTGTATCTTCATCTTCTGCCTCCACCCTTACTTGCTGATATTTTTAATAAGTGTGTTCTTGAGGGGTGTTATCCGGACTCTCTTAAGATTGCACGTGTGGTCCCAATATACAAGAAGAACATTAGAACATGCTCCTGATGGCTCGCAGACCCATCTCGGTCCTGCCAAATTTTAATAAAATTTTTGAAAAACTGATTCATAAAAAGGGTTATGGAAATATTGATGATCTAACCATCTTACCCATTTCAATATGAATTTAGGGGAAAAATAGAAGAACGACTCATGCCGTCAGCGAAGACTGTAGAGAATGTTTTGAATGCGTTTTTTCAGAGAAGAAATTTCTAATGGAGTATTTTTAGATCTTTCAACGGATAGGTTGTGTTTAAAAAAATATGCTTATTCATGAAGTTGGAGATTTAATGTGAGTCACTGGCTAAGTTTGCTTTCTTGTGATCTGGAAAATTGGTGGTGCATGATGTCTAGTTGAGGGTGTAAGGTCTCGTCTCGTGTGGTCAGAGATTATGGTGTTCTGCAGGAATCTGTGTTGGACCCTATTTTTTCTTTTGTTTATGTTAACGACCTTCATTATGGTTCCGATTGAATGGTCCTGAAACACATTCTGTCGACAATACGGTCTTGTATAGAGTTGAGAACGTGATGCTGTGTGTATCGGCTCGTAAATGCGGACCTTGTGGTGATTTCTGACTACACAGAAACTAATGTAGATTGTGTAGAATGTAGGGGTGCACAACCATGATTGTCTCAATGCGGCCGTCAACTTCCTGTTGATATTTATATTAAAAATGTGAAGATTGATAGGGTTGAAACATTTAGTTACTTGGGACTTTTAATGGATCAGAAACTTGCGTTTACTCAGCATGTTAAGAGTATTGTGAGAAAACTTTCCTATTATCAGGGATTGATATGGTCATTGAGGAAGTATTTGCCGTTGTCTGTACTCAGGATACTGTATTTTTCTTTTGTGTACATTGCAGCTTCTGCTTCACCTGGTTGTGTGGTGGTTCGCCCTCCTGGGTGACAGTTTCTCCCTCTGTCGGACCAGAGTCAGAATGCAATAGTTGTGGAATGTTTGCACCGGGTTATGAGCACAATAATTAGGATCTGTAGAATTTACACTATTGAATTAAACACATTATTATACTATTAATATTACACTAATACAGTGGTAAATATGATACTCTTGACGACATGCTTTTAAGGCTGACATGTTAGTTTATGGTTACAGCATACGTGACCCTGTTACCCTCAGACTTCCTTTGGCCAGGCTGAATAAGCATAAGCAAAGTGTTATGTTTGTTGCTATATCTTTGTGGAATAAAGTGCCAAGCTAAGCATAAGAACATCGAGAAGTGTGCTAGAATTATGTTTAAGAAATCCTGTCTTGCACTGATAAAGTTAAATTTGTTATGTCTTAATTGTTAGAAAGATATTAAAAAGTAAAATCATACTGTTACACACTATGTACATGATTTTATAATATTGTATTATTTTTCTTGTATCAACTTTGCATATGTGTTTGCTGAATAATAAATATAGCACATGATATGAGAGAGAGTGCATATATATATATACAAGATATATGCTGGCAGGAAGGTTGGCTGCTTGTTTCGTGTCTTTAGCGTTTGCTGCTGCAGCAGCAGCAGCAGCAGTAACAGCAGCAAAGGAGTTGGAGGCTGTGAAAGATATACAAATGTATGATGATGCTAATGGTTTCAGTTCTGGTAAGTTATAAATAGATATTCATCAGCGGTCTCTCCCTCCTCACCCCGAGACGAAAAATCGCTCTGCACCTTTAGGTAACCTTTCACGCCTCCTCATTGGCCAAACTAACATTACTGACAGCCACTACATGTCACGGATCCTTCCTCCCACCTGCAAATATTATCGTCGCCATACCCTTCATTCAATTTACCACCACATCTCTCATTGACTCCTTAACTGATCTATCTTCTGCCGTCGTCATTTTTCCTACTTAGCGGTCCATCACCTTTCTAAAAGGTCCTTAACATCTTGTCTGGAATCTTCCCCACTTCAATAGTAACTATTTTCTCTTTCCTTTCCTCAGGAATTGAATATTCTTCACAATGTATAATTTATTTATTTTTATTTATTTATTTCTGTTTTTTGACATCAAAAGGAATCTTAAAGAGTTTTTATAGAATATGGCTGAATAATCATTCCGGCCTATCCAGATGTTTTTTTTCTGTAACGCATTTAAAATAAATATGCCAGGAGTCAGACCCACCCATGGAGTTGAATATTCAACCCAGTGTGGCCGTTTCCTGTAGCCCGTGGTGGTTCCTTGCACGTAACCAAAAATAATAATAATAATAATAATAATAATATAATAGATTTATATTAATAATAATAATAATAATAATAATAATAATTTAATTAATAATAATATTTAATAATAATAATATCATCAACATTGTAATAATATTTAATAATAATAATAATAATAATAATAAGAATTAATAATATATCAATAATAATAACAATAATACTAATAATATTTCAACTTATTATTACACAATAATAATAATAATAATAATAGATATATAATAATAATAATAACTAATAATAATAATAATAATAATACATAATAATAATAATAATAATAATGAATAATATATATAAGGCTAAGGTTATTATAGCAGTTAAGAAGGTTAAGGTTATATAAGAGTATATATATATATAATGAGTACATATATATATATATATATATATATATATATATATATATATAAGTATATATATCGTCAAACAAGTATATAAGAACATGAATATATGAGAGTAAGAGAGATATATATAAGCGCAGTGTTATACAGCATATGAGCAGCAGTGCTGTTGGCTACATACGCTGGCTGGCTGCTGCTGGCTGCTGCTGCTGGCTGGCTGGCTGCTGCTGCTGGCTGGCTGCTGGCTGGCTGGCTGCTGCTACATGCTGGGTTGCTACCGGGCACTTCAAGGCTGGCTACTGCTGCTGAGCTGGAGCAGCAGCTGAAGAAGATATACTACATGTTACTGGCTGCCATATTACTATATACATGGCTATGCTGGTTACAGCATAGCATGAAGGGGTATATAAGGTTACTGCTGCTGGGCTACTACAAGGCTGCTACAACTATATAGCATATGCTGCTATATATATATATATATATATTATTTACAGCTTTATAAAGAAAAAATACGAAATTAAATTTAAATTTTAATTTAAAACTTTTAAATTCTATAAAAATTGAATTTGAATATAGTTTTCTTTATTATTTTAAACAAAATTCAAAAGGGAAAACTGATCGAGTTTTGATTGTACGTGACGTTGAGTTTATTTTGCACCTTGTATGCTTATTTATTTGTGATGTTTATTATAAAGTCCATGCGAGTATTTAATTAATGACAAATTTAGAAATGTAGCTCGGTTGGAATAAGTTTCATCATCATTTGATTCACATCTTTGAATTATTTTGCAGACTCAAAGGTTTTATGAAGATTAAAACAACATCCTGAAGGGTCCTGTTGAAAAATTTTAAGACTGAGAGTCAAGTATACATTTATTCTGCTGCATACAAAACATACTCAACATCTCTTCTAGTCCAGCAAGCCAACCTGGGGTTATCTGAGAGTAAAATGAGATTCATTCTTTCTCCTGTAACTAGTTTGCAAAGGCCGCGCCAGATAAATCAAACATGAAATCTTCCCATACTCTCTCTCTCTTTAATCAACATGACTATTGTCTTTGTAATTAGTCAAAGGAAGGTTTCTGTCAGTTACAGGGAGTGGGTCTCCCACCACGTCCCGCGGGACAAACTCACCGCGAAGTTTGCCAATCCCGCCTCAGGAATACACTTGCTTTATCTTTAAGACACTTTTAATTAAATTAAACACTCAATTAAACACACTGTAAGAAACTATAGTCACAAAAACAAACTAGTCTCACTATATTTCGCTTTTTAGATCGCACTTGTCGTTTCGAATTCAAACTTTGGTATGATGAGCTACCTAGGTATGGGCCCTTGGGAAGTAGTGGAGGAGTCACTGTGGCCCTTAGGCAAAACGTTTGGGAGACCCTGAGCTAATCTCTGTATGAGTTTTCACTTGATTTGTGAAGGGATATATTTATATTATACCAACTAAATTTGAGTAATGCAACTACCATTATGATCGACCCAGGCTGATGATTACTTTAAGCCATTTCATGAATTTATAAAATTTCTACAAACGATCTCCTAGAAGAACCTGTAGAGGGATTTAATGTCAGAACTGACATTTTTTAAATTTTGAGGTGAGCAATTTATTATTTGTAACATTCCATTCCACAAATAACTTATGAACAAGTCGAAGTCAAATAAAAATCTAATGCTCGTATCAGAATTATCCCTCCCATCATTGACAGTTACCATAAGAAATAAGTTTGGTTTGTCTACTACTTTGTTATAGTTCAAGGTGTGACAATAATTCTGTTAAACTCTTTCCTTTCCATCTCTGGGTTCCTCCTGACACCTTTTTATCTCTGTATCCTGTCTTAACTCTTCAAACCTTGCACAGGGAAAGGTCCCCGTGTACCGTGAGGAAACTTCGGTGCTGCTACCAGGCCAGACTTGCTGTCATCGTACTTCATTGCTACTTTAGTGTACTTAACAAATAACCGAAGTAATTTTCTCTGTTATTGAGGCATACATTTCCATATTCCTTTCCATCAACCTAAACTAACAAACATGTTTTAACTGTTTGTTCTCATGATATTCCCCGATGGGACTCTTCTTTTAAGGCTTTTAGGGATTACCGTCATCTCAAACTCCGGAAATTCGTGTAACTTTACTTGATCCCGAATCATGCAAAATATATTTCTCTGTGGCCTTCTCTCTGGCTTTCTTTTTGCCCGTTCTATAGCAGCTGTTGTAAATGGTCATTAATAAACACTAAAATCTATCAACATTGGTTCTCCTCAGGGTTTTCTTCTATCACCAACTTTTTTCTACTTTTCATTATTGTGTCAATTCGTCACCTATTCATTCCATCACTCCTCAAATTTGAAAGACGACTCATTCAACAGGAAATAGTTAATGCTAATAGTTTGGCCTTGGAGCAACCGACCATTGAGCTTTCTTTATTTCTAGTTGGGGCAAAAAAAAAAAATTGATAGCTTTCATTGGCTCAAAAAAGCTAGCTGTTTTACCTATCTATTTATTCTACTCAGCTATAACTTTTTTGAAAACACGCAATTCAAGCCTTCTTCCGTTCTTAATATTCTTGGAACTTCCTTCTAGTCACCTTTCTTGGAAGGATTAGTGACCTGTCTTGGAAGGATCAGTGATCTTTCTTGGAAGGATCAGTGATCTGACTTGGAAGGATCAGTGATCTTTCTTGGAAGGATCAGTGATCTGTCTTGGAAGGATCAGTGATCTGTCTTGGAAGGATCAGTGATCTTTCTTGGAAGGATCAGTGATCTGACTTGGAAGGATCAGTGATCTTTCTTGGAAGGATCAGTGATCTGTCTTGGAAGGATTAGTGATCTTTCTTGGAAGGATCAGTGATCTGTCTTGGAAGGATCAGTGATCTTTCTTGGAAGGTTCAGTGATCTGTCTTGGAAGGATCAGTGATCTGTCTTGGAAGGATCAGTGATCTGTCTTGGAAGGATCAGTGATCTTTCTTGGAAGGATTAGTGATCCGGTCTTGGAAGGATCAGTGATCTGTCTTGGAAGGATCAGTGATCTTTCTTGAAGGTTTTCATAGCTTTCTTTGAAGGATCAGTGATCTGTCTTGGCAGGATCAGTGGATCCTGTCTTGGATAGGATCAGTGACTTTCTTGGAAGGATAGTGATCGTGTCCTGGAAGAGATCAGTTGCTCTTTCTTGGAAGGTTTTCAGTGATCTGTTCTTGGAAGGAATCCGTGATCTGTCTGAAAGGATCAGTGATCTTGTCTTGAAGGATCAGTGATCCTTTCTGAGGATTAGTTGATCTGTCTTGATCGGTATCAAGTGATCTGTCTTCGGAAGGATCAGTGATCATTTTTGAAGGTCAGTTGATCTGTCTTGTGAGGAAGTGATGCTTGTCTTGGAAGGATCAAGTGATCTTTCTGGGAAGGATCAGTGATCTTTCTTGGAAGGATTTAGGAATCTGTCTTGGAAGGATCAGTGATCTGTCTTGGAAGGATCAGTGATCTGTCTTGGAAGGATCAGTGATCCTTCTTGAAAAGGATCAGTGATCTTTCTTTGAAGGATTACAAGCTTTTAAGAGGTTTGTGTACTGAGGCTCCTTCAGAACTTTTTCTCTCCACCTCAGTTGCTTGAACTGTATAGGTGAGTCATTCGCACTTGTATGAAGTATGCATCTCATATGTGGGATGGATCCACACATACTGCACTCTTTGGAAAGGTGGAGCCTAGATCTTTTCGAATAAGCAGCTCAAGTGTTCTTACTAACTCTCCGATCGCTTTCAAGCAGTCGAACTGTTGCATCTCTCTCTTCTCTCTCTCTCTCTCTCTCTCTCTCTCTCTCTTCTCTCTTTCTCCGTTACCTACTCTGAATCTCTTTCTCTCTCACGTCTTTCTCTCTCCTCTCTCTCTCTCTCTCTCTCTTCTCTCTCTCTCTCTCTCTCTCTCTCTCTCTCTCTCTCTCTCTCTCTCGTCTCTCTCTCTCTCTCTCTCTCCTCTCTCTCTGTTTCTCTCTCTCTCTCTCTGAACCTTCTAGTACGCATTTTCCTTCTGCTTGCTGGAGAGCATGTGAGACCAGTCTTTCTACGCAGTCTCATCCTTTCTCTATCCAACTCTTTAACCCCAGACTTAACTGCTGTGCTCAATCTTACATGTACTACACTGGTAAGTTGGAGCACACTTCCCTCCCTCTCTTCCCCTAAATTCCTCTTGATACAGCTTTGCAATCACCTTATATTCGGGGCATGGTCAGACTCTAATTTGGCGGCACTATTTTGCTTATTGCCAACCAATTCCGGTGGAATTCTGTATTCCTCGTAGCTTTAACCCGCCGT
>JABUQX010078477.1:32500-51996 GCA_015478945.1 Trachelipus rathkii
CGTGTGCAAAATCGACTCAGAAACCGCTTGCGAACTAAAAAAATTACATTACCCACATTAGAGACAGGAATTTGCGTACCTGGAAACCGGCCGAGCGCGGCCCGTCCGGATCAGCTGAAATTGTAAACAATACTCTATTGTTTTATTTATCTATTTTATGAAAATGATACGATATATTTTAGTATCCTTAATATAAAAAGTTAACTAAAATATTAAAAAACCTTTGGAAAGCCATTTCCGACACATGTTTTGTAAAGAAATTTGTTTGTAAACAAAGTATCCTTCCGCAGCCCGCCCGTTTACTAATTCCCAAAATCGAGGATTTAGCAACGGGTGCCTGACTGTGACGTTTACATGACGTAGAAGTGCGCAAACGGGCGCTGGAAACGATGCATATGCGCCTGTGTGCCAGCCCGGGCTACAGTCGGGCTTCTGGAAACGCAGCTTATGTAGTTGCCGATTAAGAAATTTACTAATTGTAGAATTTAAAAACTTAAAATTTTATTAAATAATAGCAAAATTAAGGGTTCGTTCCAAGATAAAGATTTTTTAAAGACCTTGAAGATTCTGCAAGCAAAATGTGTCATTAATGTTCCACTTTAAATCAGACTTAAAGAATCTTTCCGCCCATTGCAGCGAATTAATAAATCAAAATTTCATTTCTTTAATTTAATAATGGTCACATGATGAAAACAAAAATCGAGGAATTAAGCTAAGGCCCTCGAGGAGTTAGGCCTAGGCTTTCAAGGAGTTAGGGAGGTTAGACCAAGAACTTCCTTTACAATAAATATAGTTTTTAAGCCTTCTTACTTAAATAGATTTGTACACAAATTATTACTGGTAATTATTTTAGCACTTTCTGATCACTAATTTCAGTGAGTAATTTGTTTTAAATGAAGAAAATTAACTCTTTCGATTACTCGTATATTCATTGGTTCCAAAATCCAAATCATGGTTGGTGTCAATGTCTTTTAAAAATCTATATTTGCCGCATACGTTGTATCCTATTTTTAAACCTATAGATTTTCTGATATTAATCGAAGTAATTGATTATTTAAATTAACTGGTTGATGAAATTAGTTTTTAACTTACATTTACGTTTGTGTATAAGTGTCAGCTGATTTTAATTTTAAAGATTTTCGCTGCATTTTCTAAAAATGTGGCTTATATGTCAGCTGATTTTAATTTTAAAGATTTTCGCAGCATTTTCTAAAAATCTCGCTTAAGCTGATTTAAATCCAGATTTTAGTGTGGAATGCACTCTAAAATTCAAATTAATTAACAAAAGATGGATAAGCAAAGTTGTAAATTTGTTTTTTTTACAATAACAAAAATAAATGTTAAGTGAAATAATCTGAGCAGCAACAAAATTTTTGATTTTCTTTTCTTTTAATTAAAGAATTTAAAAGAATTCTGAAAAAAAAATCAAAATTAAATTTAGAAATAAATTTAGAAATAAATTTAGAAATAAATTTAGAATTAAATTTAGTAATAGTTTCTGGCTAGAGATTATTGGATGAAATTGTCAACAATATATCTGTGGTTGGACCACATAAAAGGGACTCCCGCGTGGTTGCATCTTGCCAGGAGCTGGGAATATCCTCGATGACTTTTTTTTTTGTTCCCTTGTAAGATTATAGATGTTTGAAGAAAATATCTACATTTTTTGAACTGTAATGGCGGATTATATATAAAATAATTATTGGTCTTTCCTAATCTGTCAGGATCTTTAACAAATAAAATAAACCTATCTAGCACTAAGGGGGTAAAAAAAGATATATTGAACAATCCCTTTGGCCTCAAATAGAAGATACGAATGGCGATTTGACATATTTTCTTGAAAATTGGTTTTTGGAATCCGGAATAATAACTAAAGTTAGGACAAATAATTATAGGTTTACTTTTTTCAAATTAAAAAAAAAAATGGGTTTTATGACTGTTGAATTTAAAAAAGGGCATAGAAGGCACAAAACTCCCAAAAAAAAAAATCCGAGAAAAAAAAAAGCCAAAATGGAAATTATGTTGGTAATATGAAACCCCCCCCCTTTCCCGCTATTAGTCCAATTATTTCCCAAAAAAAGTTTTTGAAGTCCCACTTTTATAAATAGGACAAATAGAGTTATTGAAAAAAAAAATAATGAACCATTAAAAAAAACATTAGAAAATTTTAATTTGTATAGTTTGATGATTGAAAAAAAGTTTCCCTGAAAAAAAATAGAGACCTTTTAACAAAGGGTTCCCCCACAGAAACATCGGAAAACCAACGTAATTTTTATTAGGGAGAGCGCCCAAAAAAAAAGCCTCATTTTTTTATTATTTTTTTTATTTGTGGTTTTATATGTTTCCCAAAATATTGGTATTTCAAATTCGAAAAATTTTTTTATTATGTCCCCATTTTTCTTTCCAGAGTGTCACTCTTAATAAAAAAAATACCTGGAATAATTTAAAGCCTTCCCCACCTCAGCCTAAATATTTTTGTGTGGATTAACTCCTCTCCCCTTTTTTATAAATAAAATTTATTGCTTGTGACTTTTTTATCAATTATTTGTAATATAACAATTTTTTTTTCCTATAATTATTTCCCTCGGAAAACCTAATCTCTCGGGGAAAACTGGGAAGTTTTTTTATTTTTTGAGTCTTTATATTTGGCTTTGCAAAACTTTTACATAATAAAACACTTTTTCTCTTTGATTTTTTTTTTATTGTGGTTCTTCGGATAGAAATCGTCTTTTTAGAAAGCTTTATTTTACTTACTAATACTTTAGTTGGGTGGATAAAAGAAGAGCCGGAATACGGGATACCACAGAAACTTAAAAGAGTAATAAAAAAAGAATGATAAAGAAAAAAAAGGAGAGCATCTCAATGACATTTAAGATTATATTTCAAAATTAGAAGAAAATGGAACGTTCTTATTACCGTGAAAGAAAAACAACTGTTGCATAGTGAGAGCACAGTAACGATGTGTACGAGATATTCCATGTTCTGAGAAGTGGATGTGAAAACAAAGCAAACTGCTTATAAATGCGGACACACAACGGAATAGCCACTCAGACAAGTGAGAATGCCCGTCAATATAGAAGTATAAAAGGAAGAAAAAGGACACAGAAAATAAGAGAAGAAAACATCAAAACAAAAATCACCAAAAGATAAAAATGAAAAGAAAAACTTTTCACAAAATCTAATTCATTCTTAACTGTGAGTTTATATAATGAATTGCTCTTAAAAGGAAACATAAATAAAAAGTAATGAAAAATATAAAATGAGCTGAAAAATAATTCTAAATTGTTATTATAACAACATATTATGAAGGTTTTATTTCTATTTTATCTAACATTTTAATTATTTAATTTTTTTATTTATTTTTGTTATATTAGTAAGATTAAAAGAAGAAACTATCCCAATCAAAATGTGTAATAAAAATCGTAAACATAAAAATTATTCTTGGAGAAATGTCCGAAGGATATAGGGAAACCACGGGACGAAGAGCTTAGGAATACTGAGAATAGAGAAAGATAATATAATATATAGTTCTGTAAAGTTGTATAAAAATACACAGAAAGTGGAAAATGAGATAATTAAAAGACGAATTGTTCTGTAGGAGAAAATAACCTGTATCAGGAAGAGAGAAACGTTGAAAATAGGGCATCAAAATCCATAGGCATAGAAAGAGTATAGAAAATAAATGCACTGAGAATATTGAGTTTTAGAAAGTTATTAATCCTAATGGAAATAGATGGGATATATATTATAATGTATTATTATTTATTATTAATATTATTTATCTTATTTTATTATTTATTAATTTAATTTTTAATTATTATTATTATTTAGAATCAATTAAGATAAAATTATTATTATATATTTTACTTAATTATTAATTTATGCCATGAATATTTTATATTTATTTATTATTATTATTATATAAACCCTGGAAATTATATTATGGTGCGTTATTTTTTCAATTTAAGAAAACATTTTTTATAATATATATTATGAAACAAATATTTAACCTATATTTTATCGCTATATTATTAATTTATTAATTTATCAATTATATATTAATCATTAAAAATTATCTTAATAATTATATAAACCAAACAAAATTCTAATATTTATTGTTAAAATATACATTTTGAAATGTTGGTATCTATAATTATTATAGTTTTTATTAAATGTCTATTTTATTTATTACAATTATTCTATTATTAATATTATTATTATTATTATTATTATAATTTTTCCTATTATTAGTTTGCATAATTGTTTACTATATAGTACATTTTTATATGATACTATCGATTTTGTCAACTTTATCATTAAAGCATTGAAACTAAATGAATGATAGACCACAAAAGTATTAAAATAATTTGAATTTGTTGGTAGGCCAAAATTATCTTGTTTGAAGTCCAAAGGAAGAAATAATGAAAATGGGTTTAACGAAAACTGTCTAGTTTAGATCAACAGTGATAAAATGATTTTTTTTTTTTGTTAAATGTGATTTTTAGTGTTTTATTCTTATTTAATGATAATACATCAAAATCTTTTGGCCTTGTAGATCTAACACCAAAATAATTTTTTGGATTTGGACGCAAAAAGAACTACAAAATAAAACCCTCAGAAATATACAGGTCAATAAATATATTTTTGTTCCCTTTGTAACTCAAGTAATATATAAGCTAGAATAAGCAATACTATAATATACATCTTTTATAATGATTATACATAATAATAATATATAATAATATTAGAATAATATAATAATAATAAATAATCAATAATCAATCAATAATCAATAATACCAAATAATTTAAATAATAATAATAATATATATATGAATAATAATATATAATATAATAATATAATATAATAACAATAATAATAATAATAGATTGAAATATTAATTTTCTAATAATATATGATTGTTATAATGAAAAAAAGTCCAAAATATTGTTCTTAATTTATATATATATAGATAAATAATTGAACTAGGTCACTGGGACACACCACTAGCCAACTCCGGGGTGTTCGTTTGACTTTTGTATTTAAGACCCCTTTACTTCACGTAGACCGGTCCTTTTTTTTTTAAATGAAATCACAAAAAAATATATATAGTGGGTTGTTTGTGATTGAGTCTAATAAGTTCCAAGTAATTTTGCCGCCCATTCAGCCCGTTGAGACTAAAAATCAATATTTTTTTTACTAACTACTAGCTAAATACTCATCATAACATATATACAGATAAATAACTAGATACCATATATATATAATAGTATATATATATATATACTATATATCAAACTACCTATTATATAGTATAATAATATTATAATAACTATATAATCAATTTATATATTTATATACTATTAAAATAATAATAATATATATTTTATTAGAGAGATGAGAGGAGAGAGAGAGAGAGAGAAAGAGAGAGAGAGAGAAAGAGAAGAGAGAGAGAGAAGAAAGAGAAGAAGAAGAAGAAGAAAAAGAAAGAAGAAAGATGAAAGAAGCAAAAAAGAAAAATTTTGTCGCGCATTCTGACTGGTAGCATTGCATAACTATAATAACGACATATAATTACTGTTAATTGTTAATTAATAATGTTGGCTTTGAGTATTACTCATTTGCAAACAGTTTTATTCAGTTTTCATTTTACATTTTAACACCTTGCTTTCTCCAAAGTGTAAATCAAATAAGGGACAAAGACTTTTCTTCCAAAACCTAAGCAAACATTATAAAAATGAAAGCCCCTCTCGATACAAAAAAGCACATCAAAAAGGTTACAATAAAGGCGTGTTTCATTTCAAAAACCATCCCCCTAAGTCAAAATACAAAAAATTAATTATTCCGCCTTGACCACCCAGATTAAACTGATGTTCATCTAAACACAAAGTTTTTGATTTCATTCCAAATTTAAAGGGGTATATTTGGCTTTTAATCACGTCCTTTTATTAATACACTTTCAATTATGAAATTCAAATCGTGTAATTATCATGTGAGTCATGAACTTAAATCCAGTTAGTAATGGGAGTGAAGTAATAAAATTAAGAATGTCATCCTGTTGTACGTATATATCTGTTGGCATAGTCTAAAACGAATTTCTATATATCAATGAATTATATTAAATTCAATCATGACGTTCTGAGTAAAATAAGACAAATAATATTCACCTCGGTGTTATAACCCTATATCACTCAATAATATATATAATATTATATTTAATACCTTATAATATTATATATATTATTATTATATATATATATATTATATTTATATTACTATACTATACCCTAATGTTAGTATTATATATATGTATGTATGTAATGTGTGCTATTGTATGTATTGTATTGTGGTTGTGTTAATATATGGTATACTCATACCAATAGATATATTATAATTATATAAATTATATATATACTATATTTATATATTGATAGTATAGTATATATATAATATATGAATAATAACATATATCATACCATATATATATACTCATATAGATAATTAGTAGTAAATAAATATTTCTACTGCATCCTACAATATTTAATAAAAATTGTTATCACCAATATTATAAGTTTTTATTTAATCTGAAAAATTTAAATTTTCTTTTATGTGAATAGATGCGCCTTCGATAGGCAAAAGTTAATTTTCGGGATTGGTAGAGGTGGTTTTCTTGCCATGCATGAACCAAATTATCGGTTTCAAGCGTACCAGAATCTCGTGCGAGAAATAAGGGGTTAATAACTAATAATAAATAATAATAATAATAAATAATAAATACCACTAAATGAATTAATAATAATTATAAAAATAAAATAATAAATATAATAATAATATAATACATAATATAAATATAATTAATAACCAAGTAAGCAAAAACCTGAATAATAATAATTAATAAATAATGATAAATAATAAAATAATAATATAATAATAATAATAGTTCATTATTAATTATTTATTTTAATTAATTGTAAAGCTTTTTTATTTTAATTATTGTTAGATTTATTTTATATTATTATTGTTCATGTATTATTATTATTATTTTTTCATTCATTATTTTTAAAACTTTCTTTTTATATAATATATCTTTCATATGTTTTATTTTGGTTATTAGTTATTAATGCAGCCTTTTGCCTTACTTGATTAATTAGCTCTATAATTAACGTTATTTATTATTTGATAATAAAAATTATTGATGCTACTGACAATTACATTCATATTATTTATTATTATTATTATTATTTATTATTATTTAATTATTATTATATTACTATTATTATTCATTATTATTATCTATTATCTGTTGAAATTTTACATTTCCAATTCCAATTATTAACATTATCAGCATCACGCAATCTTATTTCTTATTATTCGTTATTATTAATTGATTATTAATTAACTAATTAACTTTTGATTATATTTGCATTTTTATATCTAATGGTTTATTTTTATTTAATTGTTTTATATTTATTATTTTGTTTATTATTTATCATAGCTGCTTTAATCTCCGGTTCAAATAATAGATCATTTATCATCATTATTATTATATTATTATTATATATTATTATATTATTAATTATTCTATTATTAATATTTTTTATTATTATTATTATTATTATTATTTCCAACTCTAATATTTAACATTAATTATTATCGAGTAGTAGTAGTAGTAGTAGTAGTAGTAGCTAGTAGTAGTAGTAACAATTCTTCCACGGAAGAAACTTTCGGCACCCCTTTCCGTGCCCACGATCCCCAATTCACCCGACCCATATATATATTATACCTACATCCATTTATAAGCATCTCCTTTCCAGGGGTTTTCCCCCACCCTTAATGGTGCTTCCCATAACGGTAAAAGATAGAGGTATGTAAAATTTAAGTAAACCGCTGGGGTGAAGAAAAAAGGGGGGGGTATTTAATTAGGGGGTATAGAATTCAACATTGGCCCTCCTAGATAAAGAATGGGATCCCCGATTTAAATTATAAAGTACTGAATATAAAGCCAGGGAAGAAATCGATTTCAAAAAGCAATCATTCCGAATATATAATATAAAGAAAGTGCAGACCCCATTTGTTTATCCGGTGCAGCCGTTTATGATTCATTTTTTGTCCTCCTACACGTTTTGAATTTTAATATTCTTTCTGCTGGAAAATTGAATCCATAAATATTGAATAAAAGGAGTCTATGAGAAAAAAAAGGACGCCTTCCCCTTATTTTATAAAAAAGAAAAAAAAAGGAAATAAGGAAAAATGGGAGTTAAAAAAAAAAGGGAGGTGTTGAATGTCCTTTAAAGAAAGAAATTACAGAATGATGAACCCTAAGAAAAAGGGGTTGGAACCGATTTTTTTTGACCAATGCCCACAGATATCGCCCAGCCTCAGACGACGAACGGTTGTTGATTGTGATAAGTCGCACCCGAGGTAATTTTCCCCCCTAATCATAAAACCAAATAAGGAAGATCAGACCCGCCCAGACAAGAACGAGAGGATTTGACGTACCCCTCCAGCTTGGGGCCCAATTTGGAGAGAGAGACCGACGAGATGCACTCGTGAGGAGATTCTAGGGCCCTTTTGGGTCATATCTCGGGGTTTGGCCGATTTTTGGCGCTTGTCAATGGAGACCAGTAAGCAGCGAATGGTTTTGACTATTTCTTCAGCGATTTACGTCGTCAAAGCTCCTATCTTTTTCAATGATGTATTTGGCAACGCAAGGCTAAAGATATGAGAGAGATTATTTTCCTTTTCTCGAACTAGGACGCCCAGGTATGTCGTGTTCCGCCACCGGAATACACTAATATGTTAATATTATAAAACCCTTTATTAGGAATCGATTAAACGTGGGAAGAAGTGATGGAATCGGTCACTGCTAGTATGAATTTGCAACCATCTACCCTCATTTTCTAGCCTTTGCAATGTGCTTTTGGGTCAACTATCGAATTTTTAAACAGAAATGAAAAACCCGAGTATAGTGTCGATTCCTATATATCGCAATAGAATGTTCAGCCCTCCGCAAAACCTTCGCGACTCTTCTTCAGGCATGAAGAGATAAGAATAAATAGGATAATATAAATAGCGGCATCATTCTTTCTAGCTATCGACAAATAGGGTTTTGATATCATCTGGTCTTCAACCCCATTATTATTGGCGTACGCCCCAGCTATGTCTATTAGTAAATATTATATAAATTTCCTCGAGCTACATAGCTGTAGCTTTGATTGTTTAGATATTTGTTATTGATGTTGGCGTGTTCCGTTTCTTTCGGTGAGTTTGCCCACCTGAGAACACGGAGAAATCTTCGAAATTAAAACCATATCGGGTTTAGAGCGCATCATACGCGTATGTTCCCCGCTTTACGCTGGCACCGCGCTCGGAGTTAAACCACCTCCGACCAAATATAAATACTCAATGCATTCTAGTAGTCCTCATCTCCCGCGGTCCCCAACATGTCCAGACACACCCGTAGTATATTCTGCCCCCGGCAAATTTAAGTTGGATCTAAAATATTCCTTTCCCCCCGGAATATTAGTTTTCCGCTTGGGCAACCACTTTAGGAGAGTGGCCCAATCGGCCCTGGGCGCACATTTCACACAGATCAGACTTGAGTTATCCATATGAGTATGTATCTCTGATTATTTAGGTTACCTGCTGGTTATTTCTTTATGATACACGCGCTGTTTGGGGTTTATACCAAAAGTGAAGAAAAAAAAAAGTGCCCAGCTTTGGATGCCGTCCCAACTTCATACCTGGACTGGATATCAAGACACAGGGGAAAGAAAATTTAGGGAAAAACCTGTTTAAATGGAACAAAAAAAAGTGAGATATAACCAATAGACTTCCCTTTGGCCCAAAAATACGAAAAATATCTAATATAATGCCACCCCCCTCTCTGTAAGGAATAACTACGGAAAATGCCCTCCAATAAACATCAAATCAGTCGGGTCTGTGCGGCTCCCTCATATTCTTCTTTTCATGCCGCTCTCTCATCCTAGTCTACAGATTCTGCCCTCCATGGCTGGCTCCAATCCAGCCACAAACAAGAAAGAATCGTCCTTGGTCAAACAAAAAAATAAAATTTAATTCTTATATATCAAGTCTCATTCTCATAACTCTATACTAATCGATCAATAATATAATAAATGCTTAATTACTCTATTCTCTTTTTTTCGTCTTTCTGTCTTACTTTTCTGGTAATTCTCAAAGTTTAGGTACCTTGAGCAGAGATACGAGAGAGACATTTCAGTGGCCAAAGGCAGAAGATTTGTTTATGTTTACTATATGGCAATATCAAACTTTATACGGGGGTTATCGTATTAAAATTATACTAGAAAAAAAAAAGAATTTTATTTGGCTCTCGACACCCAGATAATTTTAATGGGGGACAACTATTTAGGGTTGTGTATATATATATTATATTTTTTTCAGCCCCCACTATAAATAAAATGGACATATATAAGACCTCAAATTCCAGATACATAATTGGGCTATGTCCTCAGATTTTTTCTTGGAGCGTGGGACAAATATATCTCAAAAAATGATGCTAATTCTGTTTGGCCCTCTAAGAATAACGTTGTTTTCGATGTTTTTAGTCTGTGATTAGGAGTCATTTAAAATGATGGCTTTCCAAAGACAATTTATACAATTTATTTTTCGATCCGTTATTGGGGGTGTGTTTGAACAAAAATAATCTTCGCCCACTTAAGCCTTCTAATAAATTCAAAGGTTTTTTTTGCAAAGTTTGAACGTATCAAAACCCTCTTGGGGGGATGAGAAAAGAAAATAATTGCACAAAGAAAGAAAGGAGGTATATATCACCCCCATAAACAATTATCAACAAATATATGCTTTATGAATAACGAATTTATATTTAATCCAGTGTGAGCCTGCTTCTTGGTGCGTTTCAGCTGTTATAAGTCGATTTTTTCCTCAAAAAACCTTTTTTTTTTAATTTTGTATAAAGGGAAAATAAAATTTTTTTTTCTCCTCCCACCTTTATTTTTTATTGCCGCTACATAAATCCCCGTATTTAACATCAAATTTATTCAGATTAGCTAGTGTTTAATTAATAGGTCTCAAGATGCCAATTTTTTTACTTAGATTAATGTTTAGTTTTGTAATACTCATATAGAAATTAATATTTTAAAAAAATTAAAAAATTATTATTTATTAATTGACATTATTAATTGTTTAGAACAGTAAATTCCTCAAAAACATTTTTGTCATAATTACAAAGTAAAATTATCTAAGTAATTAAATGATGACCATCTTGCCCAGATTTATCAATTATGCCTGAAAATTATTGAATGTTTGATCCGGTATATTAAAGTAGAATAAAAATATGTTTCTATTTTATCAAAACTTTTTTTCAAATAAAATATAAAAAATAAAAATATGAGATAATATAAATGTTACAGTTTACACCAACGCTGAAGCGCAAATTATAAATGAAAAAAGCAATAAAATGTGTGGAAATTGAAAGGTAATGGACCCTCTTAATGTCATAATTACGCATCTTTCACATTATTTCCCTTAGTGCGAGACAAAAATTTTTGAAAGGCACCTACACAGTTTATCATTTTCAAAAACATGTAAATTTATTGAAAATATATTGAAACTTCGAGAAGAATGAAAACTACATGTCAACAGATAAAACACTATGGATCAACGATCGACGAGCGAGCCGATAGAAGTACCAATAATTTGAGTAGTTTTAATATAGTCAAATCGGCTTGAAAATTCTTGAAATTTTAATTATTCCATTTTTTAGGTAGGGTCATGAGAAAACTAGGGATCAGCCTAATATGAATTATATAGTTCCAAGAAAGAATACAACCCCCTTCAGTTTAATATAATTTAATAAGAAAATAAATCCTCCTTTGGAACCAGCCTGGGTTATAACATTCAAAGTAATAAATTAAAATTGTTTTATGAGTTGAGAGATTAGAGAGGTGATAATGTCACAGATTCATGGCTTTAGACATGAATTTAAGCAAAGTTACTCAATTAAACACCCGCGCCTGATGCCGCAACCCCTACATTCCACTTCGTGAGACCATTAATTTATTATAATTTAATATGAAAAAAAAAAAAGAAATTTTTAAGATACATTTCTATATATTTTCTAACCATCATTAGTTTAGCACAGCATCGGAGGGAAGGCAGTATTATCATTCTCTACAACTGCAATATTCTCCTTCGTACCCCCTTGAAAACCCAATCAATCCTCACATAAAAATTTTTTCACATGTACTGCTCGCCAATTTTAAAGGCTCTAATTTTTCAAATACATTAGACACAAATATTAAATTAAAATTGCGTTAAACATCCCCATATAATACAATACATCGTATATTATGATACCATAAAAAAAAAGGAATAGGACTCATTAATATATTCATAAATAAAATGTATACATATTTATATAAAAATACATATAAAACACATATTCAAAAAATAAACAATTAAACATAAAAATTTCAATAATAAATATTTATATAATAATTACACATGAAAATTATGATACTTTAATAATTTTTAAATGTGTAAAAAATATAAAATAATAATATAATAATAAATAAACGTAATATAATATAATAAATACATTCTAACTATGCTATAAAAAATGCCTGCTTATACTATACGGAGAGCGAGAACTAAAAGTACTAACAAGATCTGAGACAAAAACTTTTGAAACACTTTTGGAATGCAAATATTGATGAGCATTTTTGAAAATCATACGTAGAATATATATATCAATAAAAAACTTTAAGAAACTATTAAATAAAAAATCTAGAAATAGTAGATATAGGGATGAGATAAATGTAATTTGTGCTTGTGTATTATGAAATAAGTATATGTGTAATTGTATGAGTTTAATGGTAGGTGAACTAGATAGACATTTTATAAAATTTTGAAGGATTATTTAATAGGATAAAATTTAAAAAAACATTATAATAACGATTACTCTAACTGTTACTGCTTTTATGAGAAGAGCAGCACGGATAAAGAAAGAACAGAAATACAAACAGATTTCTCTACAAGGATAGAGCAGACACACGCCACATCAAAATCTATTTAAACGAGAGAGGTTCCAAAATTTCTTTAACATTAGTCTGTCCATTTAACTTTTATGGGATTCAATAAGTAATATGACGCTACTTTCTGGTACTTTAAATTATACACGCCATTTAATAAAAATAAATTTTTAATCTTCTTTACTTATTTCATCTTCATGCAATAATTCATTTTGATGGAGTAGAATAAAGTTACGAAAGGAGAACCTTAACTATTCGTGTAACGCGTAATGAATAGTAATATTACTTAACATTAGCTGATCAGTAGTTAAATTTTAAATAAACCAGATAATTTACGTTATCATTTTACTAAACGAGAGAGTTTTAAAACACTAATCCAATAGAAAGGAGATAAAACAAAACAATCTATTTTTATAATAAAGATTGAAAAAATTCAAGTCTATATTTCAAGTTATAGAAATAATCAATTTTTTAATCACTATGATTTCGAAGAGTATCAAGTAAATGTCAACATATCATCTCATGGCTTTACCTTTTCATTCTATAACACGGTTTATCAAAAGGATTCATAGATAGGAATAATCCCTGTTAAACAAAAGATAAGATTTTAATAATAGTTTACCTTAAATTTATTAAAATTTAGGTAATAGAGCTATCAGTTTTTAGAGAAACAACTTTAATTACGGATCCAACCAAAAACCATATAATCCGGTTTATAACGAAATAAATTATAAAAGAAAATTATAAATCGCTTAGGATAATCATAACAAATGGTGAATGTCGTTAAAAAATTCGCACAAGAAAGAGTTAGTGTCGCTATGACTGTCCAATATTTGGCATTACAATTTGCTTCGAAATGTAAAATTAAGCATTATATATATTATAATAACTAATGTGAAAGAAACCTTTATTAATTATACTAACAGCCTCTTAAATTTCTTTTATTGACTTATTATTAAGGTTTACAAGAATCATATTAAAGCAAGGAGTTAAAAACATTGCTAATTAATATCTATATCCACTAATTACTTTATAATCAACCTAAAAGTCTATTAATAATAGTAGAGCTTCCGCATTAAGATTTTCACCCTCATTTTGAAAAAACAAACACAAAGCATAGTAAAATTTCTTCGAAGAAGTAGAATAAATTTTAGCTATAGACATAGAACCGAATTAAAAATAATTCTATTTTGTAATTTTAAAGGTTGAGGTCTATTTTATTAAATCATAATAATATTAGAGAAAACGAAAATAATTTAGAACATGTTATTTCAAAAACAACGAACATTGATTTCCTTAAAACAATTTCATCCACTTATCTAATCACTTATTCTTAAATAGTTCATACGTATGTAATCGATAAAGGTAGTAATAAATCATTTTTTAGTTAACGAGGGTCCTTAACCTTGTTATAAAATGTATTAGTAACGCGAGCTTGAAGCAATTACTACTAATGTAAAAATATATATCACAAATATCTTATATATTAAAATATTTAGAGAGCATAGATCAAAAAACAGAGTTATTAAAAATGGAAGTAATCAGTTGAAATATGTTGTAACAGAAATTCAACATTACGTATATAGGTTTAAAAAATACATTGTATTTTCAAGGATTTATACAGCTGTAACTCTTAATTGTTAAAATATATAACGAAAATTAAATAAATTAATAGCAGAAAATCAAATTATAAACAGGAGAATAACCTTTTGACTGGGACAACCCATCGAGTTAAAAGCATAGTGGTGGTGATAATTTAATCAATAATATTTATTATTATTTATATATATTTATATATATAATTATTAGCAGGAAGAGTATTTGTTATATATATAATATTTATTATTATTATAAAGGAATATTTATTTATTTATAATAGTAATAAATAATATATATTATTAAATAATATTCTATATATTATATTAAATATATTTATAATATATAGTATATATATATATATACAATATTACTTTGCAAATAAAATATCTAATAATATGTATTAATATTAATAAATAATTTAAATTATTAATAATATATATTATATATTATAATATATAATTATATAATATATATATTTATTATTAGTATATATATATATATATCTATATTATTATTCATTAAATCTTGAGGGTAATATAATATCAATATTAAGTCATTATATATGATAATTATCTATTAAATGATAAGATCTTATTTTCTGTTAACATATATTATCCATTAAGAAGCTCTGTAGCATGATGCTTTTACTCGGAAGTGAGTGTTATTTAAAGGAGCCCATAACATAATAATCGGAATCGCTAACACTCCCTCTTTACGAGGTAATGTTACACAACATTAATGGGTACTTTTTCATACCAACTGCTTTTAAAGGAGTGATTACCTCTAAACTAATAAATTGAGAGGGTTTTCTCTCGGTGGGTTAAGATTTAAAATGTAAAATTGTGACCTACCATTAAATATATAGTTGAGGAGTAGGGTGAGGTAATATGTAGGTCTGATACTCATTATATATTAATGTGCAATTATAACGAGTCACCTATGTCCTAATTTAATCTTTACATTTTTGATATCTTTGTTAAACTAGTACGTTATTAGTTCTTTTTATGTACATTAAACGAAAACTTGGTTTTACTAAAAGTATTTGGAAAAGTTCCAAGTTGCCATAGCACAGGACGAAAATTTGGATGTAGATAGTATGTTAACCTAAATTTATTATTCATGTAGGGGTGCTTTTTATAAGAAAAAAATTTGTAAGTAAAAAAAATAATATAAACTTAGCCTGATTCTATTACTACCTCGAAATTATATTCAACGATAAATCATCCTCACCTGAATAATTGAAACCACAGTACTAAAGTAACTAAATAAACAATAATTATAAACTTCTCAATGAACGAGCTCATACCTCGTTCTATCCAAAAAACCTCATATCTCTATTTTATATTTGCAGGATAATATTTTTTTCGAAATAATATTAGGTTGTGAGTGGGAGTAAAATATGGTATATTTTATGGGTTTTATTATGAGAGGAGGGGAGATAAGATCATTTGTAGTGTACCTCTCTACTAATGCTAATCTATATAGAGAGAATATTATATTTAGTCCTTCACAATCAGGGGGAAAAATTATATCCCTACGAATAGAATTATTCACTCCCGCCATACACAAAAATCTACCAATTATCCAACAATATTGCAATGATTGAAGAATGGGCTTCTAAATTGAATAATCAATATGTATTCTCTTTCCCTACAGAACTTGTAAAATATATTATCCCTCCAGGGTATAAAGTGTTAATAAATTATTATTCTCTTTTCGAGCATCCTAAAACATACTAAATTATTTGACAACCCTCTTAATAATTCTTCTAAGTAGCTTTTTGAAAAACGAATTGTATAAGTTTTGTGTTTCGGTTCTTAAAAGTGTTATATTTTCAATCAGCTTGTTATGTTTTCCGTTAACATTAACAGACAAAGAAAAATCTCGTTTCTCTTATAATTTACAAAGATCACTACCCTCAAATAATCACACAGCAAAACAAATATGAGCATAATAAGAGGCAACCAGTAGAGTTTGAGTAATTCATTTGACCCAGTTTTGTTGGTGTGTCTATAATTCTTTATTTAATAAATCCCATTATTTGTGTCTTTTGATCTATTCTTTTTCACGTTTGTTTTATCAAAAGAAATTCGAGACCACTCAGGCATTTTTTGTATTTTTTTTTATTTCGTGTTCCATCCGATTTATTTTATACCGCGCGGGAAAGTTAATACAGATGATTACTTATTTTGAATAATATAAGACGAACATGCTGAAACAGATGGGCTAGAAGAGAATTCGCGGTCAATAGTCATGTCCGATTTCCATTTTTTAATTAATTTTCTTCAGCTGATGTATTAACTGCGCAGCCTCATACTATTTGCTAGTATGGGTCAGAGGAGTAAGTAACATACAGAAAATTATATTTGGTGTAATGACAAACTGATACTTTTATCCTTGTTTCTTTTACTATCTAAATTATCATTCATCCCATATGTAATTGGTATATTTTTATGAATAAAAATGGAGCAGATTACCTCTTAGTGAAAGTGATAAATCTAGGATTTGGTATTATTATTTATTATGATCCTATCATTCTATAAATATTAGGATTCTATATTTTATTTGTAGGTATCTTACACATCTGAAAATAAAAATTATAAAATTAATTATGTATGTTTTGTTAATTTACTCAGATATTAAAGTAGTAATATATAATTAAAAAATACCAGATTTTCCCTTGAACAGCGGCAAAATTGTTGGCTATAAAAATTATTTTATTATTTAATGGTAATGTCAATAACTATATAAAGAGTTATAATTTGTGCATTTAATTTAATCTATAAATATTGATCTGAAAACATTTTTATAATTATAATTCATTTAAAAAAATGTTTTAACCAGAATGTAATATTCTTAGAATCCTACAAAGTAAATTCTTCAATTTTCAGAAACCTCCAAAATATATATGATTTAGCGAATACAATTTATATTTTTACCATGAAAATTTTCTCTTAGATAAAAATTTGTAGCGAAGAAGTTATTCTTAATTTATTATTAAAACTAAGAAAATACTTTTTGATTGTATTCTTATATTTCCAGAGGGTTTGGGATGGAGTACAGAATGGGGAGAGCGTGAAAATAAGTAGATTGTCATGGTTTGTAAGGCCGGGGATTTGAAGCTTTTACATTTATTGTGGTTTGTGTATTTGTGGGGATTTAGTTATTTGTGTAATGGGGAGATAGTACAAAACACCTCGCCCGTCCACTGAGAGTGATGGTATCACGGGATAGAATAAAATAATAAAATGGACTAGGCAATAAATTTTACGTGGTGGTTTTATATGTGCTCGTGAAAAGATATAAGAAGCGAGTATTATAAAAAATCATTGAAAGTATCTCCCTCGTAAGAACATCCAATACTACCTGCCCGTGGTAAGGGGGACACGAGTGATGATAAATTATGTATGGGAGCTCCACCCCCCTGAGTGAAAAATAATAATAAAAATAAATAATATTTGACCCGAGATTATGACTAGTATTTTATTTTAGGTTATAGTATTTTATTTTATTATTAATATTATTTAGTGTAAAATCTACCCTATATTTATTTATAAGCCTACTATAATTTTAATTAAAGCAATTGTTTCAAAATTCCATATAATAAATTAAAATTATATATTAAAATTAAATATATATATATGATATTTCTATTAATATTAATAAATACTTAATTTATTTATTATTATATATTATTATATATAAGTATGTTATAAAATAATAAATAAAATTTTATAAAACGGCATTAAATAAATTTATAAAATTCTTAACCTTCAAAAAACCAAGTTTTTTTTCTTCATTAAGTTTTTTAATTAATTTAAATGTATTATAAAATAATACATTCATTAATAATTATAAAATATAATTTTATATAATTTAATTATTGATTTAAATATATAATTATATTAATTTTTAATATATTAATTATTATATATTATTATAATCATTATTATTTATCTTACCCCTAGCACTCCTCCTCCCCCCCTTTTACGATATGGCCCTCCCCTCAACCCCCTAAATTTTGGGAAAAAATTAAGGGGGCCCATAACTCATCCAATAGCTCATTATTGTCCCCCTCCCCCAGAAATAAATAAAAGCCCGGAGCCCCCCACATTGGCCTTATTTTTCCGGTTTTAGTGGGTGTTCCCCGTGGGGTTTCCAGGTTATCCTAAAGAAAAATAAGTAAAAAAGGAAATAAAGTCCCTATTTATGCGAAAAAGGGGTTTTTGGGGGGTTTTACGTGGGAGGGTGGGTGTCTGTGAGGGGTTCGGGATGGGCGTGGTGATGTCCCATTACAATATTGGGAGGTAAACAAAGCCCAAAAAGTTGTCTTTCTTTGTCTATTACACTCATCTGTCTCTCTTCAGATCTACATATATTGATTTATTTTTGTTTTTATTTGGGTTTCGCCTGGGGAAAAATAATTAATTAAATTCGACCATTTCTTTTAGTTTGGGGTCGACCAATTGGAGGTGGTGAAAAATATTTATTAATAACGGTTTGTGGCAAAATGCTTTTTGGGATAAATATCTTTTATTGAAATTTTATTTATATTATTAAAAATGGGAAAAAAAAATTATTTTTTTTTGAGGGTGTGGGGATTGGATTTTCATTGGTATTTGTAATTAAAAAAAAAGAAAAATTTCTGGGCCCTCTTCCCAGAGGGGCCGAGGTTTTTTATTATAAATTTTTTTTGGGATTTTCCTCTAACACTGAGGAACGTGGAATTTCTATCTCAGTGGGGTTTTTTTTAAGGGGGGGTAGATGTACATAGCCAAAAAAAATTTTTGATGTTATTTCATAAGTATATCATATTTTGATGGTGGAAGGGATAATTGGGGGAGTGTATTGGTGGGGATTTTTATT